>JAAEAF010004909.1:0-52147 GCA_011037195.1 Triatoma infestans
ATGAAAATGAAAAGAATGAAAATGAAAATGAAACCTGTAAAGAAGAAAATAACAGAAAGTATACTTTTATATATAACACAAACAGCATCAGTTATTATTTTCTTTACAGGTTTACATAAATAAGATATGTTTTAACAGAAAAGTCAACTTAGAGAATATGGAAGAAATGGAAATGAATAAGTATTTGAGAACTCTATTATAAATTATTAATTATACTAATAGAAAGAAAAATAAAAGTGTGAGGAAAAAAATATAAATAATTAAAGAACAAATCATGCGTTTATAGAATGAAGAAAATAATAAAAAAAGTATAGCCGTGGTAAATGAATTAAATATATAAATGAATGAGTTGTGATAAAAAAAATGTTTACAATTAAATACTGTAATAAAGTCTTTCTAAATTTTGTAGCAATTCTACAATTATCAGATGATTTTCTTTGTTGGCTGTTAGTTGTAAGATGAAAACAAGAATTTGTTGGCTTATCGACCAATTCAAGATAAAAAACAAAAACAAAAATTTGTAATTATTTTTTAATAATTAACAAGTTCGACGTTTCGACAAACTTTGTTTGCCGTCTTCAGTAACAATACAAAAATAAAGAGAACACAAAACACAAACAAAAAACAAAATACATAGGTGCGGTTACTGTGGGACTGCTAAATCTGTAATGAAAGGGTGTATGTTGTAAGGCATTACAGACTTAGCAGTCCCACAATAATCGCACCTATGTATTTTGTTTTTTGTTTGTGTTTTGTGTTATAATTTTTCTCTTTATTTTTGTATTGTTCCTGATGAAGGCAAACAAAGTTTGTTGAAACGTTGAACTTGTTAATTATTAAAAAAGCAATTACCAAATTTTTTGTTTTGTTTTTTGTTTTTTACCTTGAGTTGGTCGAGTAGCCAACAATTTCTTGTTTTCACCATCAGTTCTACAATAATTTACAAGTGAGGTCAGCCGTTATCACCATTTAAATATTTTAATAAACTATCTAAAATAAACTGATAATTTAAACTGTTTATACTCTGGTTTTGCTTTAGAGTACACATCCATTACTGCAAGCAACAACTTGTTGTATTAGTGGTAACTAGGATCCGTTTTTAACATTAGTAGGCCCATAATATATTTGGCAAACAATTGAAATTCCTCAATATTAACATTATAACCAGTTCCACCCTAATTGGACTGCCTGGATTACTAAAAGTATGATTTGAAGTAGCAAACATATGGACACACAAATTGACCTACAAAGTGGCATTAACTTAACGGTGTCGTCTGTAAAATCTCATCTTTCGCATCAGAACCATCTTCCGTGTCTGAACCGCCTACATCTTCTTCGACGCGGATACTACAAAGTACCTGTAAAGACGTTCACACATTAATTACAGTTACTCTATTAAGAAATGCTTCCATCATGCGGCGGTTTGTTATTTTGCAACAAATAATCCGAACATCGAAATATTTGTGACGTATATCAACAGGATCCACCTGCTAATACAACTTCAAAAAAACTCCATATTATATTCCTTATACGTAAACTCTTCAAAAAATTATGACCTCAACACTTATATCGTATAAAGGATAAACTCTAACCAGCATAGTAAGCCTTATTACTCAAACCATACATTAATAAGCTTTACAGTATACGATTTACCTACACCAGAACCATCATACAAATTATAAATACCTCTTTTAATGATAATAATACGATGTACTAACTAAATTTCTATTCTATTCCAAAAATTAAGAACCCACTGATTGTCATAAATAATAATCGGACATAAATATGAATAACAATTACAAAATTTAATGTGTAATTGAGCATGGAAATTTTGAAGAAAGCGGTAACAGTTATAAAATTTTTAGGATCCGTCTGAGGACCATCGAGTGTTTCCAGTTCCTTATTCCGCCATCGTTTGACTGCTCTGTCACAAAATTGCTTAGTGACGCCTATTGCTAGCTCGGGACTACAAAACGGTAATGAGAATTCTACCTTAGACAATTCGTCCGCCCTCTCACATTACCCTCTATAACCACGTGGCCAGGTGCCCAGAAGAGTTCCATCTTGCTCCTCTGAACGAAGCCATTAATTTTCCTCCTACATTCACCCACAAATTTAATGATCCAGCACGGCTTATTCAAATCCTTCAGTGTAACTTACCTATCAGAGAAATTCCTCGCCTCATGAACCTCTCTCTGCCACTCTTCCAACACACAACAATATTCAATGATACCAATGATTTCAGCCTGGAAAACAGTGACCATGGCCCCTAAAGCCACAGATCTTCCTTTGTTCAATCCCTGCAAACAAGCTCGTGCTCCAGATATATCAGTTTTCTTCTGTCTCGAGCAATCGATTAAATAATTGTCCTCCCACATACTGCTAATACTAATCCTGAAACCGCTCTCGAATCCGCATCTTCTTACTCGTCTCATCAATTTAGGAGAGAAAAAGTTGCTTCCCTTGCCTTATCTTGCCCTCAATCTTAGTATGACCTCCATTGAAAGTACTTATCTACTTTCCTTTGCATCTTATCCCGAGATGATCTTTCATTGCCTTCCCAATATTCGTGTGTTATAGAGGTTCCAATGCCAATAGTACTTCCAACGCTGATTGGGGTGTTGTCCTCAAGACTCCTGCTATGGCCAAACCAGCCATGCTTTTTACTCCCTGTGGTAACTTAACATTTCTCCGTATCTGTACACCGAGCCACCGCACAATTGCGGCATATTGTATCCAAGTTTTGATTAATTTCTCAAAAATCCAGTATGAGCCAAAATTCACTCTTACAATCCATGTCGTTCCCGCAATTTCCCAGTAATGCCAGAAAACTTTCTTGCAGATGTAAATCATAATAACATATTTTCAATATTTCTGTTCTGATTGTCAAATAACCCAAACAGATAAACAGGTAAAAAATGTAGCAAATTGTAACGTTGATTTCGAGTGTTTGAAACTCATAAAGAAATTTAATTGATTAAACTCACGCTTAATCCTTTAATGTATAAGTACTAAATTGCTTGTTTTATATTATTCTATATCAGTATAATGAGTGTGAAGTATAAATTCATTTAAATAATGTGTAATTTTGTAATTAAACAGTAATGTAATAACAGGAATATAATGAACTGACTAAATCCGCCTCCAACATTAAGTACAGTCTCTGTTTACTTAGTAACATAAACCTTTAATTAAACAAATTATTATTGAAAATTATCTATCTGAGAGTTCATTATATAAATTCATTTTTCTCATTTAGCTAATTTTTGTTTTTTTAAAACATTTTGTAGATATAAACTTTTCTCTGTGGTTAGAGGTAATTCTGGGATTATGGCAAATTTTCGAAATAAATGTCAGAGACATTTTCCGTGGTAGCCTGCTTCATTTTGTGGTCATCGACCGGTTTCGGGCGTTCGCCCAACTTCAGGATGCGTTTTTCAGACAGTGTGATAACACAGACTTGCACAGAGCAAATTCAGTTTACTCGCAATGAAGACTGTGTAAATTATAATAAGATTCTTGTGATGTTTCACACCAGATTTTTTTTCCTTTCTCAAATCTTTCAAATTTTCGTAATTGGGTTTTTCACCACATATTGAGGTCCTCTGAGGATAAAAACAACGTTTTCAATGAATGGTTTAGGTATCAGCACAGTTTCTAACTCGGAAGTTTTTTGTTAAAATTGCAATTTTTTTGTCAACTGGACATTTTTGTCAACCGGAAGTTTGACTTTATTTATTATTATTATTATTATTATTATTTAATTAAGGCATCTCAATATCTGTGGTCATTTGCGCCCGGAGCCTTTTCACTGCACTGCCGGCCTCCGGACAGTGTTCTCCCGTTACAGACAACACTGTCCATCGCCGGAAGAAAAAAGGGCTCCTAGGAAGAAAAAAAATCTAAGGGTAGCACGGCTGGATTCGAACCGTGATCTCCGCGTTGCTAATCCAGCGCGCTACCACTGAGCTAATGACTTCCCTTGACGTTATTTAATTGTATTTTTTTTTAGTTTCTCACTATTTTTGCGGAAATGGCTGCTACGAATTTACTTTAAACATCGTATACTAAATTATATACTATCTATACAAATAAATAAATGCGTATCGGTTTTAATTGGATTTTTTTTTTTTGAAAGGAAACAAGCAACGTTATGCTTTTCTCAAAATTCCCACTTCAGTAAAATGTACGGTTCACATGAATATATTATTGAGGTATTTCAGTATGATAGTTGTCAACCGAAATGCAACCTTATAGAATAGACTTCTGAGTTGTTTTTTTTTTTGTTAATTTCCTCAATGAAAAATGTATTTTTTTTTTTTTTTTGGCGGTTCTGATGAATATGTGACGTTAAATTTCAAAGGTGTTTGATGCCAGTTTAATTAGCGCTGTCTTGTTAACTACAATTTTATCACTTCACACGTACTGCCTGCCTAGTTATGGAACGTGTTATCCCTGTCGCTCCTATTTTGGTGTTGGTTTAGTGTGCACTCTATCGTCATGATTCTCGTGTATTGTGCAGTCTACCGTCATGATTCTCGTTTAGTATGCAGTATCTATAAAAAAATTAAAATTAAAACTATTATATATATATATTTTTTTTTATTTAAAGCGCGTCAACATGTATGGTCATTAGCGCCCGGATCCTAATTAATCATTGCATTGCCGGCCTCTGGACAATGTTTTCTCGTTACAGACAACATTGTGCATCACCGGACAGTGAGCTGTAGAGGCTTCTATGAAAAAAAAAAAAAAATCTAAGGGCAGCACAGCTGGACTCAAACTCGGGATCTTCGCGTGGTAGTCCAGTACGCTAACCACTCAGTTTAACTACTATTCCTTTCCCATTAAAACAGTTATTTTCAAAAAATTTATTATAATGGTTGAACTTTACTTATGGTAGTCCCCTCAAGATGGTAAGCGCGCGAAAATAGAACAGAGATCCACTTATTTTCGAGTTTGGGCGGCTAAACGGGTGGTACGGAGGGCGGAGCCCCCTGGGAAACAGATTACTGATTGCTTTACTCTAGTAACCTTATACTTACTAGAGTACAGCATATATTTTATAGTAGATATCGTTAGAGCGCACACTATCCCGGCACCCTTGTTTTAATATTTGGTCCAAATGAGACAAATTTGAAGTTTAAAAAAAATCTGGTATGAAACCCTCACGCACACGACTTTCTCTTACTAATATTAATAATAATAATTACATATATAATTATTAATTAATAATTAATACCATTATATATTATTATTATTATTATTCAAGGAATTGATGTTATGGGAAGATTGGATGTGACTGGCCGAGGCAGCTTCTCGACAGCATTCAGCAGGGAAGTGATTTGACTGATGAAGCTGATGGGGATCTGTGACGAAATCGAAACTGACCCAATCTTTCCTTAATATCATCTACTTTTTTCTTTTTCTTATAGAAAATTTAATGTATAACTATAAAGTTAAAGCCCAGAATAGTATTCATCATGTTATCTACAAACAGCTGGATCATAACAAGAATTATATTTTTAGTCATATGGACTCTAATACAATTAGTTGGATATTTAAGTGCAGGGCAGGACTGATTTGTTTAAATAAATATCATTTTAATAAAGAAATAAAATTATCAGAGACATTTTCCGTGGTAGCCTGCTTCATTTTGTGGTCATCGACCGGTTTCGGGCGTTCGCCCATCTTCAGGATGCGTTTTTTAGACAGTGTGACAACACAGACTCGCACAGAGCTAACCTTAGTTTCACACTAACTGATTTCTTAGTTACAGCTAACCTTAGTTTCACACTATCAGTTAGTGTGAAACTAAGGTTAAAATCAGGCTACCACGGAAAATGTCTCTGATGCTTTCCAGCTCTGCGGAACCAACCACCACAACAAATAAAATTATGTTCGCTATGTAATAGACGGGAGGATGAGGATATCTACCATTTTATTTGCATATGTCCCATACTGAAAGAATTTCGCATCTTATGTTTTCAGAATGCTGTACTTAATTTTGAGGATCTAGTGTATTATCTAAATGGGAATGACTGGCCCAATTTAGTTAAGTTTGTTAAAATGGCCTGGAATTACAGATTTAAATTAGTTCAGCAATTTAACATTTAATGTTTTTTTCATTCTATGTTTTATGGTATTATGGTTTCCTGATTTTTAAAGTTCTTAATTGTAAGGTATGAAGTATAAATTGTAAAGACATAAATCTGAGTAAAACTTTGATAATCTAAGTTAGAGCAGTTGTACTTTAGTTTTGGTTTTGTTTAAGAATATTTTCTGTTTCCCAGTTGCCTCGATATTTTGTTTTTATACTGTGTTAAGGATTGTAATTTATTTTGTACGCCCTGTTACTGGTTTGTTCTATATATTAACGTCTGCCTTGGCTATTTTGTCTTTTTCCTTTGCTTCTAGGATGTATTTAAAAGACGACTCCTCAGACGGTCTACGACCATGAGTATGTGTTTAAAATGTATTAACAATGCAATAATTTTATGTTTATATAGTTCAAAATAAAGACAATTATTATTATTATTATTATTATTATTATTATTATATTATTATTATTCAAGGAAGGGCAGGGCAAAACCCTACGCCATCCAAAGCCTCCCTGGGCCCATATAGCCCCCTTAAGAATACAACTACTGGGTCTGGAACAAAAGTCCAGGCCCAGGTGTTACCCACCTGAATTTCACCACACCGAACAACCTAATCTCCTACAATCCGTCATTAGATGCATGGGTGTTTCCTCCTCCGTCTCACAAACTCTACAAAAAGGTCAGGCATAAGTCCATTGTATAGAATATCTCCTTAAACCACAATGCCTAGGAGGAAGCCAACCAGATGCCTGAGAGAGGTCCGTGAAAGACATCGGATCCCGCTATTCAAAGCTCCGTCCAGACCCCCAATGAGCATCTTATACTGCCGACAACCCACTGCGGTCATCCATAAGGATGAGTGCTGCGAGGTCATGCACGTCTGGAAGCCTGACAAACATGTGCCAGAAGACACATCAACAGCAGGCTCGGGATCAATGAAAGGGAGAGAGGCTCCTAATTTGGCAAACCTATCAACCATTATATATAAAATGAACAGTTTTTTTAAACTTAAAATTTTACTCATTTTTCTTAACATGAATATAGAGATGGTGGTAGGGACACATATTTATTCAGGGTAGGTAATAAAAGTAAAAATACTGTAGTCCAGAAGAGAGCGTTAATAACATTGAACCAACCCAGCATTTACAATTTAACACAACAAACTCCGCAGAACTAAAACTAAAGTAGATTTTTTTTTTTTAAATGTTATAAATTAATGTGATAGGTTTATATCTGTTGCTAACTAGCATTTCAGGTTAAAAAAAAAAATTCGTTATAGTTGTTTCCGAGAAAATTCCAAAAACCTCAAAACCTTATTCTATAATGTAGCATTTCCGATTAAACAATTTTCTACTAATTTTGGAATTTCAGTTGCACTTCCGATTGATGGATTATGTCCAAAAGTTCCTTTGGTAGTATCTATAATTGGTTTGAGAAGGAGAGAATTTTGGGTGTGTTAAGATAAATGAACTCTTTACTTTACTTTACACTGAAGTAAAGAGAAGAATAATGGCAGCTAATAGGGCTTACTTCGCAAACGTTAATTTTTTTTAAAAGTAGACTACTGTCTCAAACTACTAAGATAAGGTTGTATAAAACGCTAATCCGTCCAGTCTTAACATATGGAGCGGAGACGTGGACTATAACCACCACCATGAAAAATCAACTGACACTTTTGGAACGCAAGGTTTTAAGGAAGATTTATGGCCCAGTCCTCGATGTTCAAACAAATACGTGGAAACTACGAACAAGCACCGAGCTGTATTCCTTATATAAAGATGCCAATGTGATCCAGTTCATTAAAATACGTCGTTTGGAATGATTGGGTCATATAATAAGAATGCCCACAAATAGAATGCATAATTCTGTTGCATGGCTCTATAATTGGCAAAAGAAGAATAGGCCGACCAAGAAGACGGTGGCTGCAGGACCTCGAAGATGATTTAAGGATACTGCGCGTTACAGCATGGAGACAGAAGGCTGGAGATAGAGATGCATGGAGGGACATTATCCCGGGCTGTAGAGCTATGTAGTAGTAGTCGTAGTAGTAGATAAATGAACTAGAAGTAAAGCTAAACACTATAATAGAAAAGTAGCACAAAACTGCCTGGACTTTACACTAAAATATATGAAATGGTAGTGAGAGGTAAAGAGAAAGGTTGATGACACGTTGTTACTGCTGTATGAACTCTGCTGCAAGGCTCTGGAAGACTCATTGCTGTATTTAAATAGTTCTCTAAGTTTTTATCTCTCACTCTCTCTCTCTGCTATGGATCCCTCTCTTCGGATCCTATTACAGTATCTAAACGTATTACCAAGTTTAAGCTTCCTTGATTTTTCATTTTTGAGGATATTTTGCTCAAAAAAAAACAAAAAAAAAACGTACAGACCATTCCCTAAAAACATTTTTTGTTTTTTCGTACTGAGGAGACCTTAGAGCATGTATTTCCTCCGGTGAAAACTCAATTTTAAAAAATCATTGCATTCTAAAAAACTTGGTACAAACTTTGCATCTGACACGAAGGTTTCGGGCAATATCCCAATCAGTAACTTTACTGAACTGGTTGTTTTTTTTTTTTCTTCAAACAAGCAAAATATTAGTTGGCTGGGGCAAAGAAAAAAATTTTTTTGTCTTTAAAAGTTTATTCAACGTTTCGGATATCTTTAATGCATAAACAATACATTGAATCATTGGTATAATGAGATATTATCAAAACAGTGTATATAAAAATAGAAATTAACAGAATAAAGTTTTCTTATTCTTCACTTTTTTGCGATTTCCTCGAAGACTTGGTCAATGAATTTTTTTTTTTTAAACTCCATACACTATCTTCATTACATATATACCTAATCACTTTTATTTGTTGTTGTGGTTGGTTCCGAAGAATTTGGAAAGCATCAGAGATATTTTCCGTGATAGGCTGCTTCTTTTTGTGGTCATCGACCGGTTACCAGCGTTCACCCATCTTCAGGATGCTTTTTGGTCAAAAACAGTGTGATAACATAGATTTTGCACAGAGCAAATTTAGTTGATACACTTGTTGAATTGACACAATTTACTCTATGCAAATCTATGTTATCACACTGTTTGACCAAAAAGCATCCTGATGATGGGCAAACGTCCGTGACCGGTGGATGACTACAAAAAAGAAGCAGGATATCACGGAATATATCTCTGATATTTTTATTTGTTATGAGCAGAATGTGTAGGTGCATAATCTCTTAATTGATTTTAAAATGGCATATGACCGAGAGAATCGAGAGAGTCTATTTAAGTGTATGAGAGAACTTGGTTTTCCGGAGAAACTAATCAGACTGGTGGCTATGTTCTTGAGGGGAAGTTGTGGAAAAGCCATGGTCCAAGGCAAAACTTCTAGGGAATTTGAGATCAACTCGGGCCTCAGGTAAGGGGACCTGATGTCGCCAACGTTATTTAATATTGTTTTAGAGGCGATTATGAGAAGGCTATCCATCAGTCGGGTCGGAAATGGTACAAGTGTTAGCCTATTGGCGAGATCTCAGGCAGAGCTAAAGGCGACATTCTTGGAAATAGAGGCAGCGGCCAAAGAGTTTGGTTTGGAGGTTAACTGCCAAAAAACCAAATATATGGTTGTGGCCAGGAAGAGAAGGATAATTCGGAACCTATGGGTGGGGAAATATACCTCTGAAGGAGTTAAAGATTTTAAATATTTGGGTTAACCTCAAAAAACGAGGTAACAGAAGATATTTCTGGTCGAATGGCTGCTGGAAATAGATGCCTGTGGGCTGTTCAAGCGGTGTTTAGAAGTAAAAATATGTCAAGAGCAGCGAAAATAAGACTTTATAAGACAGTACTGAGGCCGGTTGTCACCTATGGCTCAGAAACGTGGGTTTTGACAAGAGCAGATGAGCGAAGATTACATAGGTGGGAGAGAAAGTTATTAAGGAGAATATTTGGATCTGTGAGGACAGAGGAAGGCTTCAGGATCAGGACGATCCAAGAATTGGCTGAACTGTTTGCGGAGTCTGATATTGTCTCTTGCATAAAAGCTGGTAGACTGCGATGGTTGGGACGCATACACCGGATGGAGGATTATAAGGGTTCCCAAGAAAGCATTATATGGGCATCCTGGCGGGAGAAGGTCCCGAGGCAGACCAAGGCTGAGATGGCTGAGGGACGTAGAGGACGACTTGGAGGTGGTCGGCCTGCGTAGTTGGAGAACGGCGGCGAGGGACCGTGAAAGATGGAAAAATATAGTGGCTGAGGCTCAGCCCTTCACGGGCTATCACTGGCCAGAGAGTAAGTAAGTAATATTTTCCAAGAAGGAACGTTAGTGTTATGCTTTCATCTAAAGTACCACATCAGTATAGGAATATATAGTTTTACCACCTATATAATATAATAATATACATTAGAAGCATTGGATAGAATTCCAAATTTTGATAAAAAAAGTCTGTTAACCTGATGTGCAACTTTACAGAACAGGTTTTTAAGTTTTCTAGGAAACTGTTTATATCGATTTTCTACAAACTTTGAAATGCATCACTTTTATTTGAATCATTTAAAAATAAAATCATTTAAGACGGGTTTTGGGAGTCTCTTATTTACTTTTAAATTTAAACTGACGCAACATAGTATTGAGGACAGAAGGTGTCCTCCACAGTGCCCCCTCAGGTATATATTTATAATCCCTACCACCTTTTTTTCTCTATGACTTCGTTTTTAAACATACAGTATAAAGAAGATCTTATTTTAAATTGATTTAATCTTATTTCAAACCAGTTTTTTTTTTATTGCTGGGAAATTCAGGCAAGTTTTATGCGCTCTAATTGAAACTTCCATAATTTAAATTATTAAATTATACATTCTAACCATGAAATTATTATTAAAAAAAAAAAAAAAAAATAGGAAAAACTTTATCCTAATCAGTGAACGAAGATAATTGGGGGTGGTAAGAAACCATTTTAAAAAAAAGTTAATACAGAATGAATATTGACATCTAACTACGCAGACTGTTAAGGAATTGTAAACAAGGTTGCAACCTTCCTTTACTCTCTTTTACTAATTGGATTCTTTTTTTTTCCTTTTAAATACGGATAGAATTCAGACCGATTTTTACAGTTAAGAAGATTTGTAAGCAATTAACACTGAAGCTTGTTAAATCCTTGTTAATTTGATTTGTAGTCAATGTTAATAAGAGGGTAAGTTCAAATAAAAGTTAAACCATGCCACTATTACTTCCGTCTTACTCCTAGCAAACAGGAAGTATTGCGATTGGATTAAATTTTTAGGAATTTAGTTTTCACCGAAAATGCATATTTCGAGGTTCTCTAAATGAAAAAAAATAATCTGGTGTGAAACACTCACACAACTTTCTCTTACTCCACTTATCAAAATTACGATTGACAAGTTTGTGTACCAAATTTAACAAAATTTGTCGAAAACTGAAAAAAACTGTTCAGTAAAAGCGCACTTCCGGTTTACTAAATTTCTTAAAACTCCGAATTTTGGCCATCTATTTATTTCTAATTAATTTTGTTTGGATGATAGAATTTTATAATCAGCTATGATAGCACTTTAGAGAAGATAGTAACCCCACGTGTAGATAGCCATTTTAGAGAAAAACATAACCCCATCCCTCCTCTAAAAGTGCCCTTAAATGAATTTTCCCAGAGAAATGGTTTAAATAAAAGTTGTAGATCATTGCATGTTTAGTTTTTATATGAAGTTTCAAGAAAATATCGTCGAAGCCATTTTTGAGAAAAATTGCGAAAAATTGAAAAAACTTATTTAGTAAAGTGGTAAAGTAAACGATATAATCGGTTATCCGATTTTTTTCAAACTCGGAATTTCAACAACATATTTAATTCTAATTAACATTATTTAGATGACAGAATTGTCTAATAAACTGAAATAGCACTTTAGATGGAAACCTAATCCCACCCCTCCCCCAAAAGTGCCCTTCAATGCATTTTCCCGGAAAAATGTTTCAAATAAAAGTTGTAGCTCTTTGTATGTGTGGTTGATGTTTGAAGTTTAAAGAAAATCGTCGGAGCCATTTTTGAGAAAATCGCAAACAAGTAAAAAATCCAACTAGTAAAGTGGGTACTTTCGGTTGAGGAATTTTGACAGATAACCTACTATCAGATCGCATGGTGATACCTAAGCGGAATAGCAAGTTTCAACTTTCTACGGTTTTTCGGTTTTTGAGCTACGTTGTTCACATACATACATACACACTCACAGACTATTTGCTAAAAACCACTTTTTTGGACTCAGGGGACCACAAAAACGGATGTGGAAACTGGAGTGCAGGAGTTTTTTATTTTATTCCAAATCCAAGGGAACGGTATCAGCAAGAGATCATAACAGTTGGCAGAAAGAGGGCTTACAACAGTCTAATCACAATGGGCTATAATTTTGAACATTAATAAAAAAAAATCATAAAAAGTAATAAAGAAAGATGTGTTTTAATTCCCCAATGCATATCTTCTGTTTACTGATGGTTCTAAAGATGCACATGGAGTTGGTTGTTCCATATATAACCTTCAAAATAATGAGGGTGAAATGTACAGACTTCCTGACATCGCCTCTATTTATACTGCCGAATTATTGGCTATTAAAAAATGTCCTAGAACTGGTTACTACCTTGGATGAAAGGTTAATATTAATTTTATCAGACAATAAGAGTGTATTGAATAATCTCAAAGATCCCGGGATCAGCGCTGCGACTACAGTCTTTAACACTATTGGTTTAATGAATAACATTCTAAACTCGGGTAAACTTATATATCTAATCTGGGTTAAGGGGCATACCGGAATGCCGGGTAATGAAATGGCAGACTCACTGGCTAAAGAGGCAATCAAATTTATTCATCCTAACACCCCCTTATTACTTCCTTACGATATAAAAAATCGCACTAGAAAATCCCTCTATGCTGAATGGGAAAAAATATACTTAACAACAAACAACAATAAAGGCATATTCTACACATCCGTCCAAGCATTCATACCCAAAAAGCCCTGGTTCCATAGTTATAGTGAAAATAGAAATTTTTATAACACCATAAGCAAGGGAAGGGATTAGCTCAGTGGTAGCGCGCTGGACTAGCAACGCGGAGATCACGGGTTCGAATCCGGCCGTGCTACCCTTAGATTTTCTCTTCCTAGGAGCCCTTACAGCTCACTGTTCGGTGATGGACAGTGTTGTCTGTAACGGGAGAACACTGTCCGGGGGCCGGCAGTGCACGGAGAAGGCTCCGGGCACAAATGACCACAGATGTTGAGACGCCTTAAATAAATAAAAAAAAAAAAAAATATATACCATAAGTAGGTTAAGATTTAACCACAATTACTCACCCCATCACATAGCTAGAATAGGAATAAGCATAAATCCACAATGCTCATGTGTTTTGGATCGTCTCCCCGATTCAAATCACATAATTTTAGACTGCGATAAATTTAGGAAAGGCAGAGAAAACAGCTTTGGAACGCTATTACTGCCTCAAAATGCCCACTACCTGCCAACTTATTGACAATTCTAGCTCACCAAACAGATCAAATACACTTAGTTATATACAATCTCATAAAATCCAATAATATTAAACTATAAACACATTATCTTCTCCATAAACCCGATACAATAATATACAACTCCAACAATAAAACAAATTAAGAATAGCAATAAAACAAAAACAACAACAGTAACACAACAAATAGTATATGACACGTTACACATTGTCCACCATATAATGTTATAATCTTTGGCTGTTTGCTGAGTACATGAGGCCAAAAAAAAAAAAAAAGTTGGATTTTAAATTAAAAAAACTATAATTTTTTTGTTATACTCCCCAATTTTTTTGTTATTTAATTCTTTACTCTTTGCTTAAAGCATGAACTAGCTGATGAGCAAACAATAAAAGAATAAAAAATATATACAATGCAGTGAGAGAAAGTCGTTTGATTGTTTCATAAAAGACATTTTTTATTCCGTGTAAAATACATAAATAAAAACTGTATATGTTTTACAAATATAAATGGAGGCCTATTAAAGTCAAGATAGTGCACATTATACAATGATATGCGTGGCCGACATCTTTTAGTCTGGAAGATAGAGGATTAAGCGTGTCTCAGAATATACAAAAGACCCATTTCTAAAATATTATATATATATAACATTCATAGTAGAACCCAAAAGATTCCTTCCTTAACTAACCCATCTCTTTTCAGAAAGGATTTCCTCTCTATTTGTGAATTACAACATTTATTACATGAAACAGGATTATTTTAAAGTTTAAAGTAATTTATTGGTGATAAATATTGAGAGAAATTAAGGGTAATGAGATGGAAGTATGAGGTAAATTTTAGTTAAGATTGGAATAACGAGTAGAAATTAGATGAACATATTGAAAGCGTAGAGAATGAAATTTGCTCGTCTAGAAATTTATAGCATATAATTGCAAGGCAACTTTAATAAAAAAATAATAATAATAATAATAATAATGTGACAAAAATATTGCGCAATACTTTTTCATAATTAAATGGAATGTTAAGTTTGAATTTTGTAATATTACTTTCTCTTACTATTATAAGAATAAGTTATTCACTTGTGAGGGAATGGGGAGAGGAGGATTTTCTCGCAAATGGTAACAAAGGTTTTTCTTTAAACACGAAATGCTAACTGTATAGTTATAAACATATCATTTTTACGGAATAATTGATTCTCAGAGAGTTGTGAGGAATCTATTATTAAGTTATTAATTAATATTAAGTAATTAATTAAGTTAGAATTATTAATTTATGTTTTCTCGAATAAACAGTGATTATATTATCATATTTTTAATAGGTTTTAGAAAGAAGAGAAATTAGTGAGGAAACTAAGCTAGAATGAATGTTGAACACTGTATAATAAAATAAAGACACAAAACTGCCAGGACTTAACACGTAAAAAGAGATTATGTAGCGAAAGATTTAGACTGAGTAAAAAGAAAGGTAATAGTTGATTGCTGACGCGTGGTAACTGCTGTATAAACTGTCCCGTGTTGGACTAGTGCAGCTATATATATATATATATAGTGTCTCCCACTCTAGTCTGGCCTAAGTGGTGAATGAGACTCTCAATTTTGTGTGTGTGTGTGTGCCTCTCTCTCTCTCTGCTTTAGATCCCTCTCTTCGGATGCTATTACATATTCAAGTACAACTTGCATGAGTTTTTCGCATATTTTATTATATTATTATTTTAAAACCTAACTAATTATTGTTGCACAATTGGTGTATTATTTGAATAAATTTCTACAACAATAATTAGTTATTAAAGCATAAAACTTAATTAGAGATAATAATAAAATTAATATGAAATATTACAGCAATAATATTATTGTTCACTATAAAATAACTATACATCAATTAAATAGCGATACTAAATATATATATTATATTCATGGTAATCAGTGCATTAAATATTTATTTAAAATAATATAAATTTGTACAGCACGAAAATGGAATTACGTTTTAACCATAAATAGAGATACCATGAGTTGCTATTAGAGTTATTTGCCATAATAGAATTGTAAATATCATATGTTCTTATTAATATTTATAACTTTTATCTATTCAACTTTTAAAAGATAAGCGACTTCCTTTTAAACCATAATTAATACGTAAATGAATAATTAGAATAAATAGAACAAATGGAAAATAGTATGAAATTCACTGCTGTAATTACTGTTTAAAATTGAATTATTACTTTCATTATTGTTTAAAAAAAAAAAAAAAAAAAATGGAGGCTTAAACTTAACGCTATCAAATATGTTCACGTAGCATTTATATTATGCAGATAACACAAGTGCCAACCCTGCTACACCAAACACAAACACACATCTGCACACAAACACACACACACACACACACACAAAGAACTAAGCAGGTTACGGTCTAAAGTGAAAACTTCTCTGGCCTAAATCTACCATTCAAAAACAAATCATGACACTCAAAACAAACTTAACAGATTAAAGAAACACACACACAACTTGATATTCCATTTAGGTATCAAAATGTGATCCGTCAGTAAGTTGTCTACAATTCTCTCAACAATAGTTCTAACAATTTTCTTTAAACTTGGTATATCAATTAAATATACAAAGATCTCACAACTTTTATTTGAAAATATTTCTCCGGTAAAATTCATGTGGCGTTAGTTGTTTTTTTTTTCCTCTGAAGTGTATGTTGTTTTTGACTACCAGTGGAATCAACATTATTGAACAACCACCCGATTTAGCCAAGTGTAATTTTTGAATCCTTTTCAAGCTCAAGAAATTTTTGTGGGTTCGATTATTCGTTCGGAAATGGAAATAGATTACAAAAAATTAAATTAAATTAAAGACTTATCTTTAGATGAATGGTTTGAGACCTTCAAGCTGTCAGTACATAATCCTGAATGCGTCTGATTAATAAAATATCCATAACCGATATATATTTTTTTGTTTTAATGATATTTAAGAAGAAATGCCAGTTACACGGAGATCTAATAATACTCGTATGTTTAGTAAACATTAATGAAATAAATTGAAACTTTCTCTGCAGTATTTTTTTGGTGAAAAGCCGTTGATTTATCAGAGGATTCGTAATTTATATTTAATGTAGTTACTTTGTTGGCCACAAATGGCAACGTATCTTAATATTTCAGGTGAAAGTGGTCAGTACATCAATGTACAATGTATCACGTACTACCATGTTGAAACACTATAGCAGTAATATATCTGTTACCTCTCTTATAGTATTGTTTTAACTGTTCTAATTATTTTATATTACTGCTAGAAATGTCTTTTATTATCTATGAATTATTTTCTTTATTTAATAAATATATAAAGATTTTAAATTTATTAATCAGACTGTCATTGAGATAAAACAAAGAGCCTGTAATTATTGATGTAAGGGAGTGGAGAGCTCTTATCATTTAGATAGAATAGAATTTAGTTCTTATTATTGAGATAAGGCAGATGTAAGGTCTTCATTGAGAAAGGACAAAGAGGGAGATCATCATTGAATGGGATTTATCATTGAAATAGGAGCTACCATCATTGAAACAGTTCTTTTCAATGAGATAGGATAGAGGGTGAGCTCTTATCATAGATATATGACAGAAGGTGAGCGCTTATCCTAGATATATAACAGAGGGTGACTCTTATCATAGATATATGACAGAAGGTGAACTCTGATCATAGATATATGACAGAGGGTAAGCTCTTATCATAGATATTTGACAGAGGGTAATTCTTATCATTGAAATCGAACAGTGCGATGCATTTATTATTGATATATAAATATATATATATCTTTTATCATTCAAATAATCGTTCCACTTCTAATCATTCAAGTTTAGAACTCTCATTGTGGGGGGAAGATTGGGCAGAGCTCACTTCCCAAAAGCTTGACTCTCTTAGCGAGAAAGCAGTGAGAAAGCAGTATCTTGCGGATTAGAAGGGAACTATTGATATGGTATACGACATACCGTCACAAAGATATGACCGAATGGCTCTTACTATTCAGATAGTAAAGAGGTGGCAATTTTATCATTAAAATAGTACAGAGAGGTGCTTTTACATTAAGTTAGGACAGGGGCGGTGCACTTTTCTGTAAAATAGGACAGATGAAGCGCTTTTATCATAGAGGTATGCCTGCCGAAGGGGCGCTTAACATTCAAGTTTAGACTCTTTGTACCATATTTAGAATGTAGTAGAAAACTGACCAAAAAAACATTCAATACAGTGGTACTTCTGTTTAAGGAATTTTACAGAATAACTTACTGTCTGACCCCATGACCCCATGGTGATACCTAAAGAGAATATCACGTTTGAACTTTCTGCGATTTTTCGTTTTTAATGCTGTTCACACACACACACACACAGAGTTTCAATGATAATAGCTAGTCTGACAGTATAATAAATTTAAAATCTCCTCAGGATATTTCAAAATGTGTATTTCCGTTGAAAACTCCATATGAAAAATTTTTCCCTCTTACTAAGGAGTAAGAGAAAGTAAAAATTAGTCTATTATAGTAATTGAAATTGATATTTTGGCAATTTGGAAAAATTATATAAGAGTTAAATGTGTAGTATTTATGAATAAAAACAAAAACATTGTTTGCAGAAAGAGATCTCACTTAAATATTAAAGAGACAATTGAGCTTTGTGTTAGTAGTATGTTGTAGTGTGTGTGTGTGTGTGTGTTTGCAGTGTATTTGCTATATGGCTGTACGTGTAGGTATGCCCTAGCTAGGTCACTGTAATTAAGCATTCTGTGTTGACTGCACATCTCCTACGATAGCAATACTCCCTCTTAAAACATTATTCTGGAAATTTTGAAATATACCCTTTCCTACCGAAACTTCCATTTCTATAGTACCCCTGTTCTCCATTTGTTTTCTGCTTCTTTTTCATGTATCTTGATCATGAAATATATAATGCATTTGAGAAAGAGGGAATTAGAGAGAATGTTTGAGGAATGAGAAATAAAGTAGATGATATGCCGAACACTGTATAATGAATAGAGAACACACAAACTGCAAAGACTTTACAGTTAAATAGAAGTTAGATAGCGAGAGAATAATAAAGTGAGAGACAGAGTGGCTGAATAATTAGAAAGTAAGTAGATAGGTTGCTGACTGGATGTCTATTCTAAAAATTGTCTGAACTCTTCTTCTGTAACTGTATATATAAATCGAATTCTCCCTTCTTAATCGGGACTAGGTGGGGAGTAACTAACGTTGCATTCATTTAATGTCTGATTCTTCGCTCTTCGGATCCTATGAATCTTTAATGATTCGCTGATCCCATTACAAATAGTATTTCTAATATTTGATACTTTAAAAGTTTTTTTTCTTTTTACTTTCTTTTACACTGTAAGAGCAACATCGTGATGATAAAAATTTCTAAAATGCGTTTTCATCCGAAATAGGTGTGTGTGTGAAAAGAAAATATCTCAAACAGAAAAAAAACACAAAAATCTTGGAAAAAAACTGTTCAGTAATGTCACCCATTCGGTTGACCTAATTTTGAACAAAACCTTAACGTCAAATGCTGTACTGTTACGAAAACGGAATACCAAATTTGAGTTTCCTCTGAACATTCATTTTTGAGATATTTTTGATACACTTTTTGGGATTTCTGGAAGAACAGTAAACGTTAGCTTTCATTTAAGTACTACTTCACAGAAACACACACAACAAAATAACTGATCCAATAAGTAACTAGACAAATCGCTGTAGCTGAAAATCTATTTATTTAATCAATACAAAATCTTAGCTATTTTTCAACATAGTCCCCAGCAACATTAATACACTTGCCCCATCGTTTTTCTAATTTTTGTATTGCCACTGGCGTAAAATTCTTTGGGTTGATCTCTCTCTTTTGCACCTGATTTTTAACTTCTTCATTGGATTGAAAATGTTTACAACGTAGAGCCTCTTTAAGGGGCCCAAACAAATGGAAGTCCGATGGGGCGAGATCGGGGCTGTAGGAACAAAGTTTATTCAACTGTTGACTGATTTAAAACCTGGTTTCCTAGTGGACGTCCGTAAGTTGTCTTGGAACCCATCTCACACAAGTTTTCTTGTACTGCAGCTTATTCTGAATAATGTTATAGACAGTTCCAACATTCGCGTGCTCTTCTTCAGTTATCAGTTCAACAGTAATACGCCTGTTGTCCTGAATTACCACGTTAATGAGAGATTCGAGGAAGGAAGTTGCAACTTCAACCGGTCGTCCATTTCGTCGCTCGTCACAGACACTTACACGGCCACTTTTAAACTGGTCTACCCATTTGGCAACGTTCGAACGGTTCAAACTATTATTTCGGTGCACTTTCAACATTCTTTCGAGGATTTCACTAACTTTGCTATCCTCTGCAACTAAAAATCTAATCACTGAGCGTTGTTCTTTCGAGGTACAATGCTCGAGCGGACTCACCATTGTTAACTGAATACATTTAGGTTATGCTTAACAAATACTCTCGAACAGTTGATGAGAAATAAATACAAGGATGCTAACTTGACGCATTGAAAGTATTGTATTGATTAAACAAACCGTTTCTGAGCTATAGCGATTTGTCACGTTACTTATTGAATGATCCTCGTACTTATTGACCATTCACTAAATATTTTTTTGTCTATACTTAGCGGACCTCAAACATTAGAAAAGTAAAAAAAAAAAACTATCTATGTTTTCAGGCTGGCTTAACCAACTACAAATAAGGCGTCATGGACGGGGGCGTAAGCACCTATTTTACCATAAACATTTTTTAAAATTAAATTGCTACTAATACTGTTGTTTAAGACTCAACAATGTTCACTCAGGTGTACATGTATGTATCTTTCTATTTTTATTAATAAACCCGGTGCCTGGCGGCATGGGACCTAAGCCTATATGGCTTCTATGCCCCCCGATGCCCCCCCATATCATCCCCTTAAATAGTCTCCTCCGGTAGCCTCAGTCTACAATATCCCAAGATATCCTGTAACTCCAACTCGCCCAGGCAATCCTGCGAGAGTGGTGCTCTCCCAAATACGCGAAACCAAGTACCAGCGAAACGAGGACACTGACATAGATAGCGATACACCGTTTTCCTAACTCCGTCTTCGCAATTCTGACAAGAGGGACTATTCGTCCTCCCTATGGTAAACAAATGACTAGACTCCCAGTGTCTAGTCACTACCCCCACCAAGGTCCTCAGACCTTTCTTGCTAAGGAACAGGAGGTAAGCCGAAACTACCTGCTTAATTCCTTTTATAAATCTTTTAGCTTGGAGGCACCCCTGCGTGTCCCTCCAACATTTCTCCAAGACTCTCGTCTCCCAATGTCTAATCTGTGTATGCATTTTAAGGTTTTTTGCATTGCAATTTTAAAGAAAATTTATTAGTTATTTTTGTATTAATTTCAGTAAGAGAAAATCCGTGTCAGTGTTTTATATCAGATTTTTATTTGAGTTGCGTTGGTTATATTTATTTTATAGTGTTTTAAAAATCCTTTGCGATGGTATAAGTCCTTTTATTTGTGTAAGAAAAGAAACAAATTATAGTAAAAGTTTTAGAGATGAAAGGTGATACAATAACAAACAAACAAAACAAAACAAAGATGCGGTAAAAAGGCTTAATAGTGAAGACGCAATAAGTAGACGTGGAAGAAAGAAGTGAATGGAGGAACCGGTGGACAAGGTTATGATGGGCGAAAGATGGATAAAGGGGAAGATAGAATGAAGTAGTAGAGCAGAATAAAGGATAGAGCAGTGAATAACATTGCTAAAGAAGAAAAAAGGGTGTTCAAAAAAGGGAGAGAGAAAAAAAAAAGCCAAGAAGATGGCGCAACGGCCGGCAGTACCAGGGCTTTCTCTAAGTGTATAAAACCTCTTCAACATCTCAAACCAACAGACTCCAGAAGTAGCAACTCTCTGCGAGATGTGCAGTGGTCCTTTAATAAAAAAAAAAAAAAAAAAAAAACCCTAACCCCACCAACCTTCAAAGGAAAAGCTCCTCACTTTAACGCCAATTCTTTGTAGAAATGGCGCCCACACTTGCTTACCCACTTCCACAGCTTAAAAAAAAAAAAAAAAAAAAAAACATCCTTATTCTTTACTATTAACCACAATTCGGATTTTTTGTCTTCATATTTTCGTGCTTTTACTTGGTTTTGTAAACTAATAAATTAATGTTTTGCTTGTTTAACATTGCCATGATAGGAAGACATTTAGATGTTCAAAATATAATCCACGAAATATTAACCTGATTTTACTATAACTTGAATCCATCAATTCCATCTCCAACAACCCGTTTTCACCGCCATCAAATTTGTAGAAAAAAATGGACTATGAAGCGGAAGAGAATCAGTGGGTGCTAGGTCTAAGCAGTATGCTGGATCAGGGAGAATCTCAAAATTTAAATCTTCGATTATTGAAAACTTTTGACGTAAACGGTCTTGCGCTTTAATGCTAACTGCTAAATTTTATATTCGTTTAAGGGAAGGCAAAGGATGGTTAGCGTACTGGATTTCCACGCGGAGGACCCGGGTTCGGGTCCAGATGTGCTATTCTTAGATTTTTTCTTCCTAGGAACCTAGACAGCTCACGGTCCGATGATAGACAGTGTTGTCGGTAAGGAGAAAACACTGTCCAAAGGCCGGCATTGCACTGAGAAGGTTCCGAGCGCCAATAACCATAGAGCTTGACGCGCCTTAAATTAAAAAAAAAAATATTAATTTTAAAACTAACAGCCCCCCCCTAAAGAAACCTCTAAATTATTTTATTTTTTCGGAGAAATGTTGCAAATAGAAATGATAAGTCTATATTTATAGAGTTAGCATTCCAAGTTAAAAGTAAATAGTTTTCATCTTTTTCTAGAAAATTCCCCCCCCCAAAAAAACTTAGAAACTTATTCTGTAAAGGTGCACTTGTAGTTAACCGATTTTCTTCAAATTTGGAGTTCCAGCAATGGTTCAGAAACATCTATTTTATTGAAGTGGTACTGTAGAAGAAAAGCTTAACGTTAATTTTCCCCAAGAAGCCTCTCCAAAAAAGTCAATTTTCCCGAGAAAATGTTTCAAAATAAACGTGATAGGATCAGAGATATTTTCCGTGATAGCCTTTTTTTTTTTTTTTTTTTGTGGTCATCGACCAGTTTCGGACACAGAGCAAATTTACTTGATACACTCTAAGATTTTTAAAATCATTATAAAGGAGGTGTATCAACTAAATTATTTAATCAACTAGGAGGGTATCAACTAAATTTACTCTGTGCAAATGTATGTTATCGCCCTGTTTGAGGAAAAGCATCCTGATGATGGGCGAACGCCCGAAACCTGTCGATGATCACAAAAAAGAAGCAGGCTATCACGGAAAATATCTCTGATGCTTTCCAGTTCTACGGAACCAACAACAACAACAAAAGTGATAGTGTGTGTATAGATAATATACGAAATTTAATGAAAATCGTTTGAGCTATTTTTGAGAAAATTGCAATAAACTGCAAAAAAAAAAAAAAAAAATTCAGTAAAGTCAACTTTTCAATTGATAGATTTTGTCCAAAAACTTCGTTTCAGATGCGATGGTTATACGTATATCTAAAACAAAATATCAAGCTTGACCTTTTTGTGTGATTTTTGTTATTAAAGTATTTTGTTTACACACTAAAACATTCACATATCACACAGATCATTTTGGTGAAAACATATTTTTAGTATTCTAGAGACTTCAAAACATGTATTAATTCAGTTTTGAAAATTTGGCACTATTGAAATACTTTCTCTTATTTCTAGTAAGAGAAAGTAAGTTTCTTGTGTGAAATAGTAACACGACTTTTATCTTACTGTGATTAATAGAATTTAATTGACGAATTATCTTTAAAATTCCAATGTTTATAAAACATTTAGTTAGGCTTGTTGTAATAGGATCCGAAAAAATCCATAGCAAAGAGAGAGAGAGACATAAAATTTGACAGGATCACTCTCTAGCTTAGGCCAGACTATAGTGGGTGAAACTGTTTAAATACAGCTGTGTTAGCAATTGGAGGGGGCCTTCCAGAGTCTTGTAGCAGAGTTCATACAGCAGTCACAACGTGTCAACAACCTTTCTCTTCACCTCTCACTACCATTTTAAATATTTTAGTGTAATGTCCAGGCAGTTTGTATTACCTTACTATTATTATACAGTGTTCAGCTTTACTTCTAGCTGATTTATCCTATTTAACCGAATTTCTCTCCTTATACTAGGATCCGAAGAGAAGGATCCATAGCAGAGAGAGAGAGAGAGACATAAAATTTCCATCCATTCTCTTATTAGTCCAGAAATTTTCATACTGTCGTTCTTAAATGTGACTTCAGGTTTTCCAGAGAGAGTCCGGGAAAAAGGTCGGTGTTATGTTGAAGGATTTCAATATGATTTTTTTTAAAGAGAAATTTTCTATAACAGGACATTACAACTTGGGGAATCAAAATGCATATTAATATAATGGGTTTGAGAAGGAGAGAAATTGGGTTAGATAGATAAATGAACTAGAAGTAAAGCTGTACACTGTATAATAGTAAGGTAATACAATCTGCCTGGACTTTACACTAAAATATATAAAATGGTAGTGAGAGATAAAGAGAAAGGTTGTTGACACATTGTGACTGCTGTATGAACTCTGCTGCAAGACTCTGGAAGACACCCTTCTATGGCTAATATACAGCTGTATTCAAACAGTTTCTCCCACTCTAGTCTGGCCTAAGCTAGAGAGTGATCCTGTCAAATTTTATGTCTCTCTCTCTGCTATGGATTCCTCTCTTCGAATCCTATTACACTTGCCATAAAATTATATACAAGCGAAATATAACTTGAAATGTATCAAAAGGTTAGTCGAAATCTATACAGATAAGAAGAACGATACTAGACAACTCCCAGGCTGTGCCTGACAGACAGATTGTTCAAGCATATTTTAACTAGAACTATTATGTAGCAACAATCAGGATAGTATACATCATTAATCATAGACTGATCTACATTTCAACTTTACCATAGATACCTACCTACCAACATTAACGTAATTTTTCCTATTTATAAATCACATATACACGACATATTAATATGGGAAAATCTAATCCAAATAATTGCAAAATGTAAAAAAAAAAAAAAATGCATTTCAATCAAACCATTTTTTGCAAAATGGCATTTAATCAAAGGATGAATATTGTTTAATTTATTATTTAAATTCAATTTAAAGTTTTTCATTTAAAAATATAATTATTTCAATTTATAATTTATAAAAGCCATTAATAATTAATTTAGTATTTTATGTTCATAAAGAATATACTTAATGAATTGTGCTTTCCATTATTGTTATTATATTATTATTATTTTTTTAATATTTCCGCTTGGAAGTAAATAGCTTTGTATTAATAAGTGAGCCCAGATGACCCAGTGAAGATCGAAAGATCAAGTGTTTTCTTTATTGTTAGTTTTAATGTGGAAATCAAATTTATATTTTGTATTTGTATCAATATAAATAATGATTTTATATCCTATATTCTATTGATAAGCTAAGTCGACTGTTCATTTTTCGATGGGAACCAAAAAGTATTTTGATCAAGGCGATTATGTGTTCTTCTGATGTAGTGAATTTTTTTTTTGGCCGTTAAAAAATTTTGATGTTATTCATCAGAAGAACATCAACTTCTTTACAAAAATTACTTTACTTAATTACAAAGGCCGAAAGCCTTTGGGAAATCAAAAATAAAACATGTTCTAGTCAATAAACCGTGTACCTATTTGTTAAAATCAAAGACCCAACAAAAGGCACCAAATAAAATTATTACTCTTTGATCTTTTAGGATTCCGCGGCCATTTTCATGAAGAAACACTTGAGTTTCAAGGTTGCGTCCGCGTCAGTGGTTACTAGAAACCGACGGTTCGCCCATATTGCAATAAGCCTCTTCAGGGTCATTTCACCTTGATGGAGTTTAGAACCTTGGTAGAGAAATGCCAAATTAATTTTTTTACAATGAATCTTAATCTTCTTTATAAAGTTTAAAAAAGAATGAAATGTTTGCAAATGCATGATTGCAAATTGAATGTTTGCAACTGTATGATTACAAATTGAATGATTGCAAATTGAATAATTTATTGATATTCTTAAAATGATAATCATTTATGGTTTTTTTAAACAAAACATAGAATAAATAGTAAAATAAATTTGTTGAATAAGTGGATAGGTCCGCAATGCTATAAAACAAAAAAAAAAAAAATTGAATATATACATAAAAAATAAACAAAAAAAATAAATAAAAAAAAACAAAAATAAATAAATATATATATATATATATATAAATAAATATTAAAAGAAAATAATCATAATAACAATAAAAATTAAATAATAAACAAATAAAAAAGAGTGGTCAATATTGCATCTATAATAGTTATTGTTTTAAATCAAGTTAATTAATGTGAATTTCCTTCATTAATTTGTGTTGTCGTATATCATAATTCTAAATGTTTTCATGTAACAGCCATGTTCACAATATGTAATTTTGTCCGCATAAATATGTATTTTAGTTTAAATGTAAGCTGTAATGTGCATTTTATACATGTAATATTTTGTAAATTTCATGTAGTGCTCAAATGAGCGGAGCATGATGGTAATATATTAAAAAAAAAAAAACAGACCATTTTCTAAAAACTTTTTTTTTGAACTCAGGAGACCTCCTGAAAACGGATATTTCCGGTGAAAACTCAATATCGAAAATTTGACACGATTACAATACTTCCTCTTACTAGGAGTGAGAGAATGTAAGAAAAATGAAAAAACATTTTATCAACAAATGGAATAACATTTTATATATTTATTTCTTTGTGTTTGTTTTTATTAATTTTCTAAAAAAAAAAAAAAAAAAAAAAAAGACACACTGCGTCTATTCTTAAGCATGACATTTCTCCCTACCACAAACTGTTAAGATTCTGGCCGTAGTAACAAATTGGTCCACCTACTTAACACCCTATGACTCAGAAAGGAGAAATTAAGGAGTTGTAGGGAAAGTCGACAAAAGCGTATAAAAAGGCTCATTACTCTCAACTCTTTCATACAGAATACATCAAAGTAACACTGTATAATATAAGAAGTGACACTGACTGCCTGGATTTACACCTACAATGGTAGAGTATGGTAGAGTGGTAAAGGGTAATGACACGTTGTGACTGGCGAGTGATCTCAGATGTATGAACTGTCCTGTATTTCTATCTCCCATCGCTGTATTTATGCAGTTTCTCCCATTCTAGTCCCAGAGAGTGGTCCTGTCATTTTGTCTCTCTTTCTCTGCTACGGATCCTCTCTTTGGATCCTATTATAAAGCCCTTGCCACACTTTATTTGATCAATATACAAAGTGTTCACATACTATAATCTTATATGAATTTCTCGATCCAATCCTACAATAACTCCATTGCAAGGTTAAACTGGAAACATCTTCCAGTTGCTCGAATTTCTGCTAGATGTTGGAAAACTTGCCTAGAAGAGTTCCCAAATTGTGAAGCTAGCTGATTGAGATAAGCACTCTTAGTGTGAATAAAATTTAATTTTAAAGAAATATTAAGAGCGTTAAGCATTATGAAATAGTCGTTTAAGTGTCGTGACACGAGATTTTTCTAAAATTTTTAGAAGTATTCGGAACATAAACAATTTTCGAAATTTAATTTTCCCTGAATTTAATATTTTGAGCCTCTAGTCTCTCTCTCTCTCTCTCACACACACACAATTTCTTCCTTCATTATTCTAAACACAATACCACCACCACCTTCATTATTGTATATTCTTTCATTTCGTTATAAACTTCCCCTGTTCATCCCTTTGTTAAAAGTCCCTAATCCTCAATATGTGGCCGAACACTATATATGTAACTTGATCGAACCATTAGAGAAAATAGTTCATAATCGTATATCTCCCTGTTTTGTAAACAATAATCCATTCGATCCACTTCAATCCGGTTTTAGACCATTTCTAGCACTCAGTCAGCTTTAATTAATGAGATTCATGACATTAAACGAGTTGAAATCCACCGTAAATCTAACCATCATAAAGCAGTTTTATTTTTTTCTTCGATTACGTTAACAACAATTTACTTTTCCTACTATTGAAATTTTTATATTTTTCATGTAGCGCCATTAGTTCCTCCAGCAACGTTGTTTTTCTCGAAAAATCTCATTATTCATTTCTTCCCGTTGTCTTGGGAATCTTTAGGTATCATTTTCTTTATTTTCATTTTTATTCTTTCTTTCTTTGTACAATTGATCTTCTTAAAAGTTTTAAAAAGATTTTTCCATCAACTTATGTTAAGAATTTTCAATTTATTTAACTTTTGTCCCCCAGTAATTGCAAACTTATTGTTTCTCAAGTAATTTCAGCTCAATAATTCAGTTTACTTTTTGGTTCTCAAAAAAATTGATTAATTTTTAATGCAAATAAATCCACATTTACAATTTTCATTGGTTTAATAATATTTCTAAAAAAAATCTGGTTTGAAACACTCATAAGACTTTCGACTTACTGCAATTTACATAGTTATAATTAACAAATTCGCTTCAAAATTATAACTATTATTGAATGTCTAGTTTTCTTTAACGTTATAGCAAATGGGAGAATCTGAATTTAATAAGAAGACGTTTTTGAGGGAGGCATGACCATTTAGCTCTTTCAGAGAGCTATGACCATGACCATTTTCTTCATTGAGAAATTAGCAAGAAATTGTTGAAAAAAAATTAACTTTCTAAAAATCGCAGTTGCGATAAGCCAAACCCTGAATTTTTGCAACAATACCACTCTGAATAATTAGATATATTATGGGTGTCCAACCTGCGGGCCGCATAGCCTAGGACGGCTTCTAATGCGATCCAATAAACAATTTACTCAAGCTTTTTAATATTATTCAGATATATTTGATTTTGTCTTTTGTCTCCAAGAAGTGAGGGGAAATATCTCAGCTTGACGGTTGATTATGTTTACGTTTCAACAATAGGAAACACGCCTATTCAGTTTAAAGTTGTCTAGATGTTACTTGCCAATTTTCAAATAGAACATAGAGCTGCGATCTGACTAGACTTTATCCTATCTATCCAGAGATATCCCTCGCCTCACAACATTTTTCCTGGATGTAGCAAGACTAAAACTTTAAAAGATAGACAATGAAAAGGGAGGCTTAGACATCGTTACCTGCCAGCAAATTACATGCTTGGAAGGGAAAATTAAGCTCCGTCCATGAAGAATGCCCGGCCCCTGTTCTACCCACCCTGTTTCTTGTTAGTGTTGCTTTGGCATTCAGGTCATATGGCAATAAGGCGAAACTTTGGTTTATAGCAAACCAAAGTGATGCGGCCTAAAACCGAAAAGAAAATCCTTTTGCAAAAGGATTGATTTATGGCAAGAATCATGCCGAACCAGTGTTCGAGAAGCTTCTCCTATTTTCATTATGTTTTAGTCCCTGGCCAGTATAGCCTCCACATGCTGTACTTCAGAAGGCGTAAACAGTATGTGCAGACCAATCGTATTTTATGTTTATTTTAGGGTAGCTTCATGGTCGAGACGACGTTAAGCTTTCCTCTAAACTGTCATTTCAGTATATTATATGATGTCAACGTGATTAATCTGATTTGTATTTATTTATTAATTTATTTTATAGAGAATGCCTTATCTAAATCACTTTATTATTGATGTACAAGTGTTTATTAAACTTAAACATGTGATAATGTAATGAACATATTTGTCTCAAGAGACACATGGCATTTCAAAAAGTCAAGCAAAAGGTCCCCTTTTATAGATGTTTATATGTTATTTATGTCATAAAATTTTATACTTATAATAGGTCAGTTTGTAATTGTAATCTAAGCTCATTATATAAAAAAAAAACACATAAAACGTAAAAATATTAAGTACCTATTTTTTCAGACGAGCTATCAGATGTGATGGACGAAAGCGAATAGCAAAGATATTACTTTCTCTTATTCCGAATAAGAAGAAGTATTGCAATCGTGTCAAATTTTTGAACTTGAGTTATTACTGGAAATATATGTTTTAAGGTCCCCTGAGTCCAAAAAAGTGGTTTTTAGGAAATGATTTATTATGTTTATGTTAACAAAATATCTTACAAATCACAGAAAGCTCAAACTTGACCTTCCGTTATAAAATTTATTTTATTTATAAGTGTATTAACAAGAAGTATATTATAACTATTAAGAGCTAAAATCGAATCCCAAGACCGGGAAATCGAACCTAGTATCGCAATACATTTCAGGTTTGCGTTCCATGGCTCTGACAAATCAGCTTTCACGAAAGTTATTACCACACTCACACATATATATATATATATATCAACTTCAAGTTAGCCCCAGATTTTCTCGCCTAGAAGCCTCTACAGCTCATTGTTCGGTGATGGACAGCATTCTCTGTAACGAGAGAACACTACCCGGAGAGCGACAGTAAACTGAGAAAGCTCTCAGAATGGCAAATGTGTTAGGAAATATTGACGTGTCCCTTATTATTATTATACCGGGTGCCTGATGGCGTGGGACCTAAGCCTATATGGCTTTTATCCTCCCGATGCCCTCCATATCATCCCCTTGCCATAGCTTACCGGTCAGTCTACAATATCCCAAGATTTCCTTGAACTCCAACTTGCCCAGGCAATCCTGTGAGAGTGGTACCCTCCCGAATACGCGAAACCTAGTACCAGCGAAACGGGGACACTGACATAAATAGTGATGCACCGGTTCCCTGACTCCGTCGTCGCAATTCTGACAAATGGGACTAGACGTCCTCCCTATGTTAAACAAGTGACTAGACACCCAAGTGTGTCCAGTCACTACCCCCACCAAGGTCCTCAGACCTGTCCTACTAAGGGACAGAAGGTACTCCGAAACTCCCTGCTTAATTCCTTTTATAAATCTCTTAGCTTGGAGGCACCCCTGCGTGTCCCCCAGCATTTCTCCAAGACTCTCGTCTCCAAGAGTCCCTCTTCGTTCTACGAATATCCCTTTTGTACTCTCGCTTGGTCTGAATGAACCTTTCCCAGTCTTCCTCCGCGTTACTTCCCTTAGCCTTCCTCCTTAGCCGCCTCGTCTGTCTATTTAGGACAGTTAGACGGGCCGTCCAACACTGGACCTTTCTATGCAATACTTTATGCTCAGGGCATGAAGTCTCATATGCTCGAACAATCGTGCAAGTGGTCCGATCCACTCTCTGATCCAGGTTCTCCCCCTCAACTGACGGTCTACCCGGACCTAACCTATCGTTCCTCAAGACCGAGGTGAATCTGCCCCAGCAGATATGATAATGTTATGTAGTCCCATCGTCTGGCCCAGAGTATGGAGTCTGCCGCCAGAGCCCGATTGGCCGTGCAAAGCACGCTGTCCAGTCCCCGCGGCGTGGACGCTTGGGTTGGCTCCTACCCCACAATTGGAATCGCTTAAGCTTTTTACAAGACACAGGGTTGTTTAGGGACGACGTGTCCCTTATAAAGCCACAAAAATCAAATACTCTTCAAATGTCTCGAATATTCAACGCTCTGAACGACAGAGACTTGCTGCTCCTTAATTACAATGGCTCTTCACATACTACCGGACAAATACTGGAGTTTCTGGTTGCTAATGAGGTCTAAGTAATTGAACATCTTTATTCAACCAATCTAGCAATGTTTAACTTCTGGATTTTCTTCAAGAATAAAAAAATCTTTGCAGGATTGACAATTTTATTCGGAAGAGGATATTTATTCCAGATTCTTTTTGAAGACTTAACTTCGTTTATAGCTTATAAATCCAAAAACTCCACAATTTCCAAGGCATGCGAGAAAGCCCTTTAAAACTTTCTAAAGAAAGGTGCTTCGCTAAATTTATGGCACTATCTATGTTTGAAAGAGATTGGGGGAAGCCGAACAAACCAGGAGTTACATGTATCATTTAATGATATAAATCATGAAATTTATTAAATTGAGAAGAATTCGGTAGGTCGGACAATGGCTAGGTTCCCAAAAAGGGTAGCAGATGCGCGGCTACATGAAACAAGAAGAGTGGAAGATTGAATTTTGCGATGACTGGCTAATGTGGTAAATGTTGCCTGGTGCCTACTAGGAACTCGCAATTGGAGAGCAGCTGCACAAGGCAGAAATGAATGGCAAATACTTATTGAAGAGACCATGATTCTGATTCGTAATTAAGTTGTAGAGTCGCTGACGAATGAATATATATGTTGGAATGAATGGCCTTGCTAGTTATGCAGTATACTACTTAACAAGTAAATTGAAGCGAGAGGAGAGTATATGAGAGTATTTTGATAGCAAAATTCTACTGAATGAGGTTACTATTTTATTATATCTTAAAAACTATCTCGCATAATTACATATTCTTGCAACCTAACTGCCAACTTATTATAGCCGTTGCGTACTTCTGAGGGAAGCGTTGAACGGTAGATTAGCATTTCTTAAGTATGAATCTTCGAACTGATTAAAGATATATACTGTTTCAAAGTAGGCTGTAAATTCGTCTCTCTTCTCTGTTTGGACACAATAAATGGCCTTTCTTCCGGGAAGTATACAGTGGGACCTCCTTAACAGTGTATTTTCTGTTATCTTGCTCTGTTGCACCACTGCACAACGTTATAAGGTATAATAGAGTCAATCACCACTAAATTCGCCACACACAATTCTAGACTCAATATATGCTTTGACAAACAGCTCGAGGTGCTAACACAGAACCACAAAGAGCATGCCAACTATGCATGACCTCTCTTTCCACGATCACTACTATTTATGTTTTGGTGTTCGTTACGACCCCTGTATTCAATGTTATAAAATAGATGTTGAGGTTCGGTCATCCTCACTGAACCTCAATATCTATTTTACAACTAGTATTTATTTGACGAATCATCTTCAACTTCGACATGTTGTTGAGGTGTAAAGAAATTACACGAACTGGAGTAACTAGCCCTGTAGGCATACCTCTAATACTTCTCTAAATACAATGAATCTTTCAAATTCGACAGCGAATCTTCCATTTAGACGCTGTCTCTAGCTGTAAGAGAAACTGAATAAGAAAAAGTCGGCCACTTGAGGGCTTAACAATCTGTCACTACATAACTTTATATAGAGTTAACTTTCCAACATCAACCTTGTAAGTTTCACTAAGCTAGCCACCCACAATAGCTAACAACCGTTCATAAACGGTAAAAGTAGACATTACTTAACTTACATTTACTTTACAAAGCTTTTCTCGAAAACGGCTCAAATGATTTTTTTTTAAACTTGGTATATCTAAGAGCTACAATTTTTATAAAGCCATAAAATATAAAGTGATAATATGCTGTCAATTCTTCTGTTTATCAATTTATTATTCATCAGTCACCTTCATTCTGCTATTATTATTGGATCTAAGATCTAAGCTCTTTGCTCGTAATAACAATCAACCATAATTTTCTAATCATATGTGTCTATAGATTTTCGGGTATTGGTCAGTGAAAAAAATTCTAGTTAAAGGTAAACGTTTCGATTATATTTCATAATCTTCCTCAGTACCTATATACAACAACAAAATCAAAACAATAAATATAGAAATATTACATGAAAATAAAAACTGAAAAATAGAAATACTAAGAGTGACTTTGGCCTACAAACTAAGATGTTTTCATCAAATGTTATTGTTGCATTTTTATAATTATATAAAATATATTCTATTATTTTAATATTAAGTAATCTATTATTTCTAAAGAAACTAAACAATTCAACGTTTGGTAGACATATTGCAACATTGACTGGTCGAGAACATTTTTCATTGATTTTTAATCATATTTAATTTATCCAAAGGAAAAATATATTACAATAGTAATGCTACTGAATAGAATAGGCTACTTAAATAAATACAAATATTTTGCTAACCAAATGCGAGAGATACATATGAACTGGTCTAGCTATAAATCCTATTTTACCATATATTTGCAAAGTGAACATTATTGCCCCGTTTATTTTATCGACTAAAATCAAAACACTTTGATGTTAGTGATCCCCCAAATACTGTTTATATTTCACTTAACAGTTCAACAGTTCACAACAACTGTTACTATACATTGATCCAATATACAATTTACTGTATCTATTAGATGATACTAATACATCTCAGTTATAATAACCTTGCTCTCAATAATAACATCTATTTATTATTTTTTCTTACTGATGTAAAAAATGAATGTGGTCAGCATAACCAAGAAACAGAAAAATCATAGAAAGCTGAAACTTGATATTTCGTTTAGGTATTACAAGCGGAAACAACAGTCAAGCTTTTAACAAAAAAAAATCGGTCGACCAGATCTACCACTTTGCTGAATAGCAAAGTTCCTGGTTTTTTTCTATTTTCTCGAAAACGGTCCCAACAGGTTTCCTTTAAACTTGGTATAATCTACTGATTAAAGGTTTTGACACACGGGACGCGATCTGTCGCGGCGGGCAGCGATCTCAGACTGGCGCTATCCGACGATATTGTTGTATGATGCAATATTGTCACACACGAGGCGATCTATCTCAGCGACACAGTCTTGACCGCCATAGTAAACCAGTTGGTTCTTTCTACAAACTTACAAAACTTATCGCGCGGTCTAGGCGATCTTCATCTAGTATAAAACTATACTAGTGCAAAACAAATACTGCGATCCTGCTCTGTGGACAACATAACACTAGTTCGCTCACATTGATCCCGCTTTGTATGTGACGTAGCTATATCGCGCACCGCCGAAAAGATCGCGCGATCGCTGCCCGCCGCGACAGATCGCATCCTGTGTGTCAAAGCCTTAAATGAGCTACAACTTTTATTTGTAACATTTTTCCCAGAAAAAATTCATTTGAGGCCAAGATAGCTGAGTGGTTAGAAGCGTGGACCGTTAAGCTGAGCTGTATTGGGTACAATTTCCCTATCTTGGCCCTGGTTTTATTTCATTTATTAATATGAGTATTGGATCCTAATGTATGTTTGCTATCCGCCTTTCGTCCGCGATACCGGAACAGTAATTGGACGGTAAACCCGCCTGAAAAAGTAGGTAATACCTTATTTACTTTTACTTTAGAAAGATTTTCGGATTTATGTGAAATTTGTAAGTAGGTAATTACCATATAAACAAATATATACATCATACCTATTTGAATTATAGTAATAGTAATTTTGTCAGCTGAAATGTTTTTGGTGTGTTGTAGAGCAGTGGTAGTGTGTAGCACGAGCGGTTTAGTAAAAGGGCTAGTAACTATATATGTTCAAGAGAGTGAAGTATTAGAAATAATCAAGAGAATAGATATATTCTCTAAGTGAAATTAAGTTACTTTAAAATATCACAATATATGCTCATAAGTATAATGAAATTAATTGGAATAAACTCTTATGTTATAACTCAAACTGGCACAGTCCTGATGTGATCTGCTTCGGTGTCTACAACAAAACTGTGCTTGAAGGAATGTCTTCTAATTGTTCGTTCAATTCCTCCCCTGTGAGAAGAAGGGGGTAGGACAATGCTATCAAGGTTCATGAACTCTTCCAGTAACTGACTTCTTCTTACCTGGCTTTGGTCCTTTTGCAAGGGAATGTCAATTTCTTCTTATTTTCATTGTTTTTAAATTGAAATATGTTTTATATTCTGCTTCCATCTCCACAGTGTTTCCCCCAGATTTTTTTATTGTGTTTTTGAAGTGAATAATCTCCGTTTGTATTTATGTATTAATGATTTATTTCTAGAATACAAGCCCAACCTTTTGAGTTGTTGGTTTCAGCCTTCATCAGGAGAGCGTCTGAAATATAATGTAGTACAATATAATGCCTCAGTGCTCAGTTTCTTGGTAGAGTGGTTCCCCAAATTGCCATGTAATTGAAATCCGTGTAAGTTGATTTCAAGCTCTCCTCGACAGAAGAGACTCTTCAATGTATAATATATATATATGTGTGTTGTGGGTGTTGGTTTGCAAATTTTGCTAATCGAGAATATATTTAAATGATAATTTTCAAATACTTATCGGTTTTTTTTTTTTTTGTTTTTTAAATGAATTTTAAATTTAAATAAACATATCCGAACGTGATTTTTTTGAATTTATATAATATTTTTGTAAATTTTTTAAAATGTTGGTTCAAAATAATGAACAGGGTTATTACGAGGCATTGCAGTAAGTAAGTGTACTGATTTTTGTAGGTTACAAAAATTTTTATTTGAACAAAAAAATTACCTGGTTACATTAGTACATATGTAAGCTATTTTTCGACATAGTCACCATTCCTCTCAATGCAGGTGGTGGAACAGGGGTATTAATTTTTTGATGCCTTCCTCGAAGTAGTTTTGCCGCCAACCCCTTCGTCCACTTCTCCACCTCCCCCTTCACCACCTCGTCGGTTGAAAACCTTTTTCCACCCATTTGCAGCTTCAGGGAGGTAAAGAGATATAATGTGCAGGTGCTAGGTCAGGGGAATGTGCGGGATGGTTCAGGACATCCCATTTAAACGAGGCAAGCAGTTCATTCATGGCGTTGGCCGTGTGTGGTCTGGCATTGCCGTGCAGCAGGCAGACTCCCTTTGTCAGCGTGCCTCTCCTTTTGTTCGCCCTCCGCAATTTTTTTAGGGTCTCACAAGTATCTTGCAGAGTTGATGGTCTCCCCTTGAGGCATATGTTCAATTGAAACTATGCCTTGACAGTCCCAAAACACGGATGCCATGATTTTCTTGGCTGAAATTGTGGTTTTAAAGATTTTGGCGGAGGGTGAAGAGGTGTGACGCCACTGTTTAGACTGCCTTTTGGTTTCAGGTGTGTAGTGTGCAACCCAATAATGATGGAGCGGAGAAATTCATCTCCACGGAGTTTGTAGCGTCTCAAAAACTCTTGCCAATTTCACACTTGGCGGGAGATTGGATTGACATTTTTCATGAAACGTATTGTCGCGTCAACAGTTCTCAACGTACTGACCTCGAACCGGTCTCGTTGCGGAGGGGGGAGGAATCAGGCTACACGATAGTGTAGCCAACATGTCGAAAACAAAATCCCTCCGGCCGTGAGAGCTTCAGTACACTTACTTACTGGACATGCCTCGTAGTAGAGCTGTATTGGCGGCTGGGAATCTCTAACAATTGTATTGCCAAAAATTGTGTTCGCTCTATTCACAGAATGTTAAAGACCATAGGATCCCACGCCAGAAGTCTGCCGTGGTGCCACTGTCGAACGACATCTGATTAAATCTCGTCCAGTTTGTGCGAGAGTCCGGCAGCCCTTCAACATCATCACCCCCTTTCAATATTCCTGGAGGAATCTCGAATCAGATTATAGTTCCACACATTACCACCTTGACGAGACACTTCACCAGGACAGATTGGTTTTTGTAGTGACCTCTGCTGTCCGGCATCAGCTTTAACCAGTTCCAAGTTATCGGGGAATTATTATTTCTTGCTCTCTTATGCCAGATTATGAAGATCTGGAACCGCCGACAACCTGGGTGCCCAACACCAGGCATGCCTTTTGCAATGATGCTGACAGGCTTGCGGCAGATATCTTTTCCACCTGCTACCATATTACAATCTGACAAATAAACCATCAATTTTACTTTACAATAGTTTCACTAATATAACAGTACAGAGAACACGCACACTCACACATTGAGCAAAAATCTGTGGTGAGCGTACATATACACCCATGCAAGTAGTATTGGTATGATTACATTGTAATCCATTTGATCAAACCTCAATAATATTTGAACTCTAAAGTAACACATTCCCCAGAATGCCTACAAAATCAATTCCACCTTCCCCTCAAAATGCTCCTAATAAAAGTGATAGGCTTTATATATGTATGTGTAGTAAGCAAAGTTAAAAAAAAAAAAGTGTGGTGCAGTTTTTTTGAGAAAATTCCAAAAAATTAAAAAAATCAATCCCTATATTGTTCAGATTCGGAATTTTAGCAATGATTCTAATGTACTTAGTATTATATAGGTAGGAGGTAGTACCATACATTGTACTGTATGGATTAGAAAGGACCACTTCATTTCGGGACAACTTCATTTCAAAAAATTAGCACGATCAAAATATTTTGTATTACACACAGCAACCTGCAACAGGGAACAAAATAAAAGCAATGTGTATATATTTCTTATCGCTGCTTTTAATTTTTATGAGTGTTTTACCAATATTCATCTGCACCATCCAAAATTTACCTTTTTTTTAAAAAAAAATAAAATCTAATGTGAAACACTTACAATTACAATGTTAACAATGTTTAGTTGGGCTAGCCATAAAAAAAGTGATAAGGATTATACTTGTATACCTCAATCTTTAAAAAAAAAACAGCCAAGCTTAGTGCAGCCTTAAATTTAAAACTCACTGATAAGACTTCACCAAAACCACTGTAATATTTTTACTGAAAATAGTTTCAAATAAAAGTGATACGTTTTTATCTATGCAAGTGAGTATGTAACGCTCAAAGACCGAAAATGCTCATTCATTGAGCGAAAAAAGCAGCTCACAACGCTCGTTGTGGTCACTGTAAAACATCCACATCGCGAAATTCGTGTTATGGCTCTTATAAAAACGCTCACGACGCGTTGTGGCAATCACAGAAAGACCACATAGCGAAATTCGTGTCGTGGCTATCATGCTATACGACCACAACGCATTGTGGCAATGAAGAAAAGCCATGACGTGTTCTGAGCACTAGTTGTGTAACCATATCACGACGGACAGGTTGTGACTTGTCGGCTTGAGTACAACGATGCATTAAAACATCTGTAGAGTTGTTTATTCATTTCTTGTTTGCTTCTGAGGGTGAAAGTATATCAGCGCCAACCATGACCAATAAAAAAAACAGTGTTTTATGATAAATTACGTGAGTTTGTGGAAAGAAGCACTAATCGCAGTTTTATCATGAGTACAGAAAAATATGAAATGTTACTTAATGAAATAAAACAGTCTCAGTTTCTTAAAAAAAAAACAACCAGTCTCTATCTTCAAAGCTGTATCGTCGTCTTAAACGATATGATGTCTTAAAAATTGGTGACACTGAAAAGTTGGTTGAAGCTGGAGCAGATAGCACAAGTTCAAAAATCCGTTACTTCTGCAAAACAGATGAACTGTTTGATATTCTGGAAAAAGCACATACTAGCGTCGGGCACAAACGGACCAGAGATAGCAAAAATAATTTGCAGCCAAACACTTATTTTTCATAACAAAAGTGATTTCTGATACAAGTAATTAATTTAAGTACATTGTTGTTGTTGTCTAATGACCAATAAACATTTGTGTTTGTGTTAAATATTTTGATTTTTTTTTTAAATATAAAGTAATCCCAATAAATAACAAATGTGCTTTTATTTTAATGACACGATTTCTTTATATTGTATTTAATAATGACAATACGTCATGCAGCGGTTTTCAATTTTTAGCACAGAAAGAGCATTAAGGACATTGTCTGTCTGGTACTTATTACGGCACAAAAAATATTTTCTAAGGATATAATATTTCCCTTAGGGGTTTCGGGTCTAATAGGACCCATATCGCAAACCACTGCGCGTCGTAATCTAATATGGTTCAATACGCGTCATGGGATTTCTTCATTACCAGAATGAGTTGTGGTCGTATAGCATGATAGCCACGACACGAATTTCGCTATGTGATTGCCACAAGGCGTCGTGAGCGTTTTCATAATAGCCATAACACGAATTTCGCGATGTGGATGTTTTACAGTGACCACAACGCGTTGGGAGCTGTTTTTTCGAGCGTTTAACCATTTTCAGGATGCTTTAGTCAAACAGTGTAATAACATAGACTTGCACAGAGCGAATATAATTGATACACTAAATTCATGTTTCTAATGTATATTGAGATTATGTAGCAGGCTAAAATCAAAGTAATCATAAATGGTACTTTACTGGAAAGCCCCTTAAAATAATTTTTTTTCAGGAAAATAATAAGTATTCATGTATGTAGATAATACACAAAGTATGAAGAAAATCGTTGATGCGTTGTCGAGAAATTCACGAAAACCTAAAAAAAAAAAACACTCAGTAACATTGCAATTCTGGATTTGGCCCGGCTCTATTCACCAATTTTTCGTTTTTGAAAAATTCATACACATATTTTTGAAACAAATCGCTAAAAAGATGTTTTACTTTCAATGTAAACAATAGTTTTACTTAGCCGTTGTTAATCAAACAAGAAAAAAAATCATTTGGCTGGGGCCAAAGAAGAAACCGTTTATTTTTAAAAGTTTATTCGTCGTTTCGGACACCTTTGGTATCCTTCCTCAGGAACGGTTAGGACGAATGGAGAGTTAAACACTTACATGACTCTCATCTTCCCCATATGAACATTTAACTCTCCATTCGTCCTTAACAGTTCCTGAGGATGGACACCTAAGGCATGTTTTACTTTCTTTTATTTCAAAGTCCAAGGACTAGTGGGGAGTGTTCTTGACCTCACGAAGAGGGGAGGTTTCCTCTTCTACGTACAAGTATTCAACACCAGATTTTTTTTTTTCACAGGGTAAAACTTTCTTTCAAACATTTGACATAATCGCCATTACTTTCTCTTGCAGAGTAAGTGAAAGTAAATAGCCCTGAAAAAGACACGAAATTCTGTCGATGCATAGGCATAGTTAAAGTTTCTTTTTTATTGATCGATTTTTTCATAAATCATCATTTATTTTCATGAATTGAAATTTATTTAATTTTCAGTTGGTATTAAAATGTAAAAATATTTCACATTGTATTTGTAAGTAAACTGTTAATGTATGTAATATTATCTCAGAAGGCAACTGAATCAAAATAGATGGAAATAACCCCCAGATAGTTGTGAAAGGATGGTTTAGTAAGGTAAGGTACTCACAGAGAGATAGGGCTGTCAGTTCGTCGAGGTTCGCTCCATTTCTAATTACAAAGCTAATTATTTAATACCATATATTGTATAGCTCAAACTTCTAGTCTAGAGTTGTTAATTCATTCTACCATATGTAGTATATATATGAAACAGAAATGAAATAATGAACAATTCTGTCATTGTGTTTAATGAATACATTAATGTATGAAGATAAGTTGTTGACGGGTATTGCTGGCAAAAACAACGCCGTCAACCTTAATAACCTTTAATAAGCATGTTGTAAACCAGTTTTATCCAAGCTATTTGAATAATTGTAACATTATTCAGTTATTCTATTCTAGATAACAAGGCATGAGGAAGGTATACGGTTCTTTAGGTCTCATTTAAATTCTCATACTTGCTATAAATAGAAGTTACGTCAAATTTTTATTAAATTACGTTAATCAAATTTTTGAAATTAGGGTTTTCAAAACTGGAGATACTAGTTGTTCACTATAAAGTTCACTAACAAGAAATATCTGAAACACTCAATTAGAAATGATTACATTGTAGTCCAGAAGGGAGCGTCAATAATATACAACCAGACCCTATAATATTTGAAATTTAATGACATAAATTATAAATCGTAGAACCATACATTATATTAATATTATAAATAGTAGAACCATACATTGTTCTGAAAGTGGTAATTTAGAAGAAAACTTAACGCTATTGTTCCCACCAGAATCCCCCCAAAGACATTTTAGTTTCAAATAAAAGTGGTAGGTATTTATGTATGTAAACATTATGCGAATTGTAAAGGAAACAGTTTGGAACCGTTCCAAAAAAAAAAAAACATTCTATAAAGTGGCACTTGAGACTGATGGATTTTGCCCAAAAACTTCAAAAACTTCGTGTGCAACGCGATAAGCAATAAGCTTCTTGCGATTTTTCGTTTTTGTGATATTTTGTTTACACACACGTATTTTTTGTGTGTGTGGAATATTGCAGTGTGACCAAAAGAGGTCTATTGCGCCACCCGACTGGTGCCAAGTGTGGGCGTACTCACCTACAACACCCCTTCCACATTAAAATCTCTGAAAAATCTCAGACTCTGGGAAGGTTATACGGGAGGGCTATATCTTCCTCCAACACCTGGGACTATCCAGGCTTCCGAATTTTCTATGGATGATAGCAACGCAATCGAAATGTATTGGATTCTTCTCCATCGCCCAACAGAATCTGCAGGTGCTAACGTTAACTAAGCCCAGCGGCTTCAGGTGCCCCAGGGCTACATGCCCCATGAGGAAACCCGTCAGCATACAAAGCCTATTTTTACTTAGACGGATGCACTGGCTTCAGTACTGGTAGGATTTTCCACCTCATTCCTAAGTTCTTCCCGAAGAGAGTGGTCACCTAATCTCTCAGAAGGATTCAGGCCCAAAATCAAATTAACTTTGCTAGTCTGATCTTAAGTATTTTCTCTAATGAAATTTTAGTTTTCAACTCGTTTACAGATTCCAGGGTCATGAAAATTATAATCAAAGAATTAGAGAAAATCTCTCAACTATGTATGGAAGCGGAACTGATGTAACCTATTTAGTACTATGAATCAAATTTCATGGTGACCTCAGACTGTATCTTAATTACTACACTGACTGCACACAAGAAAAAAAATGAAATCTTAGTTTATATAGATATAGCTCCAGGACCTGTGCCGATGCGGAGGATAGCATTTATGTTAAATGCGCTGGCGTCAGCATGGGTATATCTCTTGGTAGCACTTGATTAGTATTATCTTAGGCATAATGGAACAACGAGTGGAAGAATTTCTATCTTTTCCGATAGTAAGGCAGCACTAGAAGCTTTTAGATACAACCGAACCGCGTGAGATCATAGATTGTTGAAGAACGCCGTAAAGAATGTCTGGCGAACCACAAGAATGACTAGCTATGGTGCCAGGGCACACGGCATTCAAGGAAACGGAGATGCTGAGAGGCAGGAAAAGGAGGTGATCCTGCGGACGCACACTGGCCATGAGTCTTTTTATGACATCTCTTACAAAACTACCTGTGGGGACAATTGAGGAATGATTGAAATGGAAACATATGCTCTATTGGAGAAATTTTGCGGAATATACGCACACCAAGATCATCTTGGACGTACTTTTAAATACACGCACATTTATCTCCTTGGCAAAGCAAAGCAAAGCATTTGTCTCATTGAACAAGAGAAAGAGGAGTAATCAAGAGAATTATGGTTTGAAATTTGCAGCTGATAATGAGCAGAAAGAAGAGACTGAAAAGGAAAAGAGAGATGTCAACGAAATAGTTGAAAATGAGAAGAAACAGGGTGTCAAAGAAATACCTGATAAAGAAGAAGAAGCTCGTAGGAATAAAAATAAATACTATGTTGAAAAATTCGCCACGTTGATGTTAACAATGTAGTCAATGTAAAACAAAGAGATAAAGATACATTAAAAGATGTAAAATTGACAGTACTAACTTAGAATCGTAGGAATGAGATCTGGTGGATTTTGACGCTGGACTCGTAAACACGGAGGTCCCAGTTTCGAGTCCAACAGTGCTATTCTTTGATTTTTCTTTTTCTAGGAACCTCATAATCCACATCTTACTGCCCGGACATGGGCAATATGTCCCTAATTAGAGAACACTCCCGGTAACTGGCAGAACCTTGCATATATTTTACTAATGAAGTTGAAAATAATGACGTACTACTACTACACTACTACTACAGTCCAAAATGGACCCGGGCCTCATCAACAATTTTTTTCCACTCATCTCTGTCCGTTGCCACTCTTCTCCATCTGCTTACACCCAATTCCGTGAGGTCTTCCTGGACATCGTCGATCCACATCTTACGCTACCTACCTTTGTTTCTTGCTCCTCCTGGATTCCCATATAGGAGTCTTTTCGGAAGCCGCCTCCATCCTCTCAACGTGCCCCAACCACCTCAAACGAGCCTGTTTTACACTGGCCACTATATTCTCATTTTTGTAGAGCTGGTACAATTCTGCATTCGTTCCAGTGCGCCACTGTCCCCAAACAGCTTTCTCAGTACCTTGCGCTCCCAAACCCCTAGTACATTCTCCGAAGTCTTGGTCAAGACCCAGGTCTCACCCGCGAATGTGACTTCAGGCTTTATGATTGTCTTATACAGCACAATTTTGGCATCCCGTGACAACATCTTAAAGCGGAGCGCTTTAGACACTGCAAATAAACATCTGTTGCCTGCCGCAATCCTAAATTTTATTTCATCTTCAATTTCATTTTTTTGTGTCACGACTGCTCCCAAATATTTAAATGCATCAGATGTGCCCCAACATTTGTACATTTGCTGGATTTGTTGCTTGGTCCCTCGTAGTTTTCACATACTTTGTCATTTTTACATTCATCGACAAACCAAGCTTCTTTGCTGAGCCCTTAAATTCTTGGAGCATACCAGCTAACGATCCTATTGTACGTCCTGTGAGCAAAACATCATCCGCATACGCAAGATGCTGGGTCATTCTATTGAAGATATGTCCTCCGGGGTTGGTTCTAATACCTCTTACGGCGCACTCCAAGGCCAGATTGAATAATATGGGTGATACTGGATCGCCCTGCCTGAGGCCGCAGTCTACTCTAAATTGATCTTACAGGGAATTCTGAATCTTCACCCTACAGTTGGTATCGTTCAGGCAAATCTTTACCAATATAATTAGCTTTTCGGGTATTCCCAAGCTTCTCATAGCTGAGCATTTCTTTCCTGTCAATCGAATCATAGGCTTCCTGAAAATCTATAAATAAGTGGGGCAGGTCCACATTGTGCTCGTAAGTCTTTTCCAGCATTTGCCTGACAGAGAAGATATGGTCAACTGTTGATCGGTTCTTCCTAAATCCGCACTGGTAGTCACCAATTACTCTCTCTGCCCACTTTGACAGCCTATTACTTATTGCTATGGAGAGAACTTTGTAGACTGTAGGCAGCAATGCAATTCCCCTATAATTTTCGCAGTTAAGTTTGTCACCTTTCTTATATATGGGACATAAGACCGCTGTCTTCCACTCTTCAGGTATTTTTTTCCGCATCCAGATATCATACATCAGGCTATGCAGCACTTCTGCTACCGGTTCCCCTCCATACTTAAGAATTTCTGCTGGTATCTCATCAATTCCAGGAGACCGGTTATTCCTGAGTGCCTGGATAATGCTCTCTATCTCCTCCCTCTCCGGCAGGTACCTCTTCCTCTATCTCTCCCCTCCTATCTATCACTTCCTCTCTCTCATTCGCCTCTGCCACTTCAGGATTTGACAATTCATTAAAGTACTGAGTCCATCTTGAGAGAATTTCCTTTCTACCTCCTATAACATTACCGAACTTATCCTTAGAAAAATTTACACGAGGTTTATATCCAGCACTTACGTGTTTGACTCCTTTATAAAATTTTCGGGTATCCTTTCTTTCAAATTGTACTTGTACTTCCTCTATTTTTTTTCCCCCATAGTCTTTTCTTTTTTCTACATATTTCTTTTACTTTCTTTCTTTTATCTTTATAATAACATAAGAGTTTTTGAATCTTCTTCCCAAAAATTTTAACCTTGCCTCATTTCTCTCCTGCACGGCCGAGTCACATTCTTCATCATAACACTCGTTCCGTTCTCTTCGTTCTCTGCGGCAGACTTCAGAACGGATTTAATTTTACCCCATTTCTCGTTTATATCTAGGTCGGCTGATTCTGCCTGATAGCAAGTTATTTTCTCTCGCAACTTTTCCCTATAGAGATTTACTCTTTCTTCCAGCTGTAATTTGTCAACCCTCAGTTTTCTTAATGTTTCAGCTCGTCCACTCCATTGTTTAGCAATTCTCTGTACATACTTTGCTCCTACCATATAGTGATCAGAGTCGCAATCAGCTCCCCGATCACTACGGACATCTTGGATGTTAGACTTATGACGAGCTTCTATAAGTATATGATCAAGTTGACTTTTTGTTTGACCATCTCGTGATATCCACGTCTGTTTGTGGATTTCTTTGTGTGGGAAATACGTGCTACTGACTCGCATTCCTCTCGCCATCGCAAAATCTATCAGTCTAAACCCATTCACACTGGATACCTCGTGTCTACTATGCATTCCTGTCGTGGGGGAGAAAGCCAATTCCTTTCCTATTTTTGCATTGAAATCCCCCATAATTATTTTTGCGTCATATCTTGGTAGTTCATCCCACACCTTTTCTAAACTCCCATAGAAACTGTCTTTTTCTTCCTCATCCTTCTCTTCTGTCGGATCGTGGATGCTAATTAGGGAGGTATTATACATTTTACCTCTTATACGAATAAGGCATATCCTCTCATTTACAGCTTTATAACTTACTAGTGCATGCTTCAGTGAGTTTTTAATCATGAATCCTGTACCAAATATGTTATTCCTACTTGTGCTGGCACTATTTATGATTGTATAATCTTTTAGTCCTATTATATCTGAATTTCTCCATCTTATCTCCTGAAGAGTGGCAATGTCTATATGATACTTTTGCAGTTCTTTCTCTAACATTCTGCTGGCTCCAGCTTGATACAAACTTCTTACATTCCACGTGGCCAATCGCATTAGTCCTTGTCCTCGCCTAAGTCGTTTTCTTTTTCCAGTCCGGCTATTCTTTTGTTTATGTTCCATAACAAAGATACTTTTTAAGGAGATGGGTCGTTAGCCCATCCTCTAACCCCCAACCTGGAGGACCAGAGAATTTGATTTCGGGGTTCCTATCTCCTAGACGAGCTGCCTTCACCACGGCTATGAGCCTCGTCTGCTCACGTAGGTCATTTAGCGTTATCCAGGGTGCACCACGCGGAGGCGACCTATCTTCACCCCGATAATGACGTAACATATGAAAAATACTCTAGAAGTAAAGAAATATTTGAAGATAAAAAAGAAAACTATCCAGCGCAAGATAATATTTTACGCTCAAGCATATATTAGGCAAATGATAAAGGTTAATAAAGAAAATCGGTATATACAGATTCCAGAAAATGGGAATCACAAAAGGTGGAAGTTAAGGCAAAAAAGACTCAGAGTCAGATGGCCGAATTCATTGGTCTTGCTTAAGCTTGCTTAAACCTATTACTTCTGTTTGAAACTTTTTCCGAGAAAAATCATTTAAGGGGGGGTTTTGGGAAAAGGGAAGGTTACGGTTTCCTCAAAAAAATCGTTTTAGATACTACCATTCATGTAACTTGAAGGCAACTAAAAGCCTAGTTGGAATTATTTATTTAAAGGAGTTAGTCAATTATATCTGTGAGATTACAGTAAGAGAAAGTCGTGTGAGTGTTTCACACCAGATTTTTTTTTTTTAGCTTCAGTGTTGATTAAAATACTTTAAAAGTAGCGTATAGCATAGATTTTTAGCTTTCTACATATATTTTAAGCAAGAAATAAAAAAAAGTTTCCAACAATAAATTCGATCGTTAAAACGTGCTGGCTCTTCCACAAACATGTCTGCTCATTTTACCTTGATATAATTGGTAATAACGGAAACTTAAAGTGACACACTTGCGACTATAAGCCCTGAATAATGATGACTTCTAAAGCACTATTATAACACATGCATTGTAGAAATAATGTTTATTCCTAATTAGTATTAGGTGGTAGCGAAATATATGTCTTGCCTAAAAGGAAAACTTATAAACTTGCACAACTATACAAACTTCATATTATAATTATATTACTTAGAGTAAAACTTGACGAAATTATTAACGCAATTATTGTATGGTTGTTTGTCAGCCATTAGAGTATATTATTAAAATTCGTAAAGTTCGGCCAGACAAGATGAATTCTTACCAAAGTTTCGATAATTTTATTATTACTTTCTCTTATTGCTGGAAAGAAAGGAATCATTGCGATGGTGGCAGTTTTTATATATCGAGTTTTCGCTGGAAATACAAGGTTTGAGGTCCCCTGAGTCCTAAAAGTGTATTTTTAAGAAAAAGTTCTGTGCGTGTGTGTGTGTGTGTGTGTCGTCAGCGTATTATCATTATTTGGCTATGGGAGAGACCAAACCCTACACTATTCCACAGACATGCTGTTCCGACCAAAGTTCCTGAACCTAATTTCCTCACGACCCAAGCAATCTGCCATAAGATGGGTAGGTGTTTCCTTTTCTGTCTCACTGACTCTACAAAAGGGGATCCGGCATGAGCTCCATTATATATGTAGAGATGTCTCCTTAAACCACAATGTCCAGTAAGGGATCCAGCCAGATGCCTGAGATCGTCTCACTAATAACCCCTATCCAATCAAGCCTAATGATCATCTTAGACTGCCGACAACCTAGTGAACTCATCCATGAATGCTGTGAAACAATCCAATGATTCTTCAGCATATATGGGCCAATGGTCAGCATAACTCAAAAACGGAAAGTTCAAGGTTGATGTTGATGTTTGTGTAGTGGAAGAACGAAATGGAAAAATAATAGTTTTAGAAAATAGTTTTGTGAAAATTAGATAATTCAAATAGTGTATTTAGTGATGGGTACAGAGCTAGGCATACTACAATCTAGGTCATTGCTATTAGGAAAACAAAGGCACAAAAACCCGTTAGACCAACTCTTTTGTAAAAGAAAATCCACCGCTAAAGAGAGCATTCTTTCAAGACAGACTTGTTGTAGACACCAAGGAGAACACATCAGAACTGTACCAGTTTTAAGTTATAACATAAGAGTTTATTATAAGCTTATTATTGTGATATTTTAAAGTAACTTAATTTCTCTTAGAGAATATATCTATTTTAAAAACAGTGGTGCTCTCTTGATTATTACTAATACTTCTATCTTTATCTCAAAACATACCTACAAGCCCTTTTACTAAACCGCTCACGCCACTAACGCAAATACACACATCACCAAAAACATTTCAATTGTTTAAACTTAGGGGGAACGGACTATAAGGTTTTAAATTGATGCTAAAATTTCGAGTTTGACTTAACTGGAAAATAATATCCTTGAAGTAATATTATAGTTAACAGATTTATTTTGAAAATATATATATCATGGCTTCCTTTTATTGAAGTAAGGAAATGTAATAAAATTTCTGATGTGTAATTGGTTAGAAGTTCTGTAAGTCCTACTGTTTCTTATAGTTTAGAAAGTTAAAGTCACTTACTAACTCAAAACAGAATTTGTAGAATTAATTCTCTTCAAGGGTGGCAATGAAACTATCTCAGTAATAGGGAAAAGTCAAGCAAGTGTAACGGGTCAAAGGGTTTTCAATTTTATCCTTGAATCCAATGACAAGCGGATCTTATTTAAGTTAACTACTTGTTGCCTCTAAATATTTTTCACTAATTTATGGTTGATCTTTTATATAAAATTTGAAAACAGTATTAATTTGAAAATGACCCCGTTTACACATACTAGGGCAAGGGAAAAGTTCTCGGCCTAGCCCTCAGATAGCACTGCTACAAATGAAATTACTGTTTTGTTATGTTGGCACACTTGTTGCAAAAGTAAATACCAAATGTGAATTTGATCAGACAAATAGTTTGTTTTATATGGCTGTTTAAATTAAGCGTGTTATGTTTTTTTTGACAAAATGAATAAACTTGAATACCGTTCCATCATGAAATTCTTCGTTTTTGATGGTTTATCACCAACAGAAATTCATTCAAAGCTGGTGAAAGTGCATAAGGAACCTGCACCTTTGTTACGAACAGTAAAAAAAATGGACAGCAGAGTTTAAACGTGGTCATATATCGATTGAAGTCATACATCATTTTACACTAAGAATTGAGTATGAGAAAGCTTTGTGCAAAATGGGTGCCGCATTTGTTAAATGCTAATCACAAACAAATGAGGAATCGAGTTTTTTCAGGCAATGTTTGTGCCGTTTTAAGAAGAATCCAATCGATTTTCAGCACCGATTTGTTATGATGGATGAAATGTGCTATCCACTTGAAGGATGGCCAAAAACTGCAACTACCGAAGAAAATATCGAGAAGATACACAATATGGTTCTAAAGGATCGACGATTAAAGGTGTACGAGATCTCAGAAGAAAGGGTAAGGCACATTTTACACTAAGAACTGAGTATGATAAAGCTTTGTGCAAAGATGGGTGCCGCATTTGTTAAATGCTAATCACAAACAAAGGAGGAATCGAGTTTTTCAGGCAATATTTGTGCCGTTTTAAGAAGAATTCAATCGATTTTCAGCACCGATTTGTTTGTTATAAGAATAACGTTGATAACAGTAAATTAAAACTCGATTTTGCTTTTGAGGACAATGTAATTTGCTGCAGTATCAACTCTCGTTTAGAAACACTTAATTTGTCGTACTAAGTATATATATTGTAGTTACTTACGACAATTTTCAACGATGGATGAAATGTGCGTTCACCACATTACACCTTAGTCAAAACAACAGTCAAATCAATGGGTAGAAGCCGGTTGCTCTGCACCGAAGAAAGCAAAGACAATTGCATCGGCTGGAAAGGTTATGGGTAGTGTTTTTTTGGGATTCCAAAAGGATTCTTTTAATTGATTACCTGCCAAAGGGTCAAACAATTAATAGGGAATACTTACGCACATATTTTTTGACCAGCAAAATGAAAAAATGAGAGAAAAAATGCCTAGTTTGCCTTTTCCTCTTTCACTAGAACAATGCACCCGTCCACAAAGGCACTTTGGAAATGGGAAAATTGAGGAATTTGAAGTATGAATTGTTGGAACATCCTCCCTATTCGCCAAATTTGGCTCCCACGGACATTCATCTCTTTCCAAACATTAAAAACTTTGTGGCTGAAAAACGTTTTGGATCAAATGAAGAGGTGATAGCAGTGGTTAAATAGATATTTTAAAGATCTTCCAGAACCGCAGTTAAGGGACGGAATCCAGTTATTGCAGAAACGTTGGACAAAGTGAATTGAACTAAAGGGGGACTACATTGAGAAATAAATGCATTTTTAAAATAAAAAACTCATTTTCACTACTCGGCCGAGAACTTTTCATCTTGTCCCATGTACTTGAGTTCAGGATTGTGCACACAGACTTGCGATAAATATTTTACTTATAATTTCTTTTCGATATTAACTTTTTACCGGAAACATATGTTCCGAGATCCCCCTGAGTAGAAAACAAATATTTTTGGCGAATGATTGTGTATGCGTTCCAGCGTTCTATCCTTGGTATTCCATTTAGGTAACACCACCAAATCGTGTCAAAAATCCTTCAACCAGCAGTGCGACTTTATAGAATATTTTTTATTTGTCGCAATATTCTAGAAAAAGTTTGCAACGATTTTCTTTAAAATTTATTTTAAGATTATTTTTAGGAATTGATCTGGGCGCTATCTTCTAGACAACAGTTTAATCACATTCCTGCTATTTATGTTGTACACATGCACCCCACGACCACCACTAAATTTATGTTAGCATAACCAAAACTTTGAATAAACATTTCAATTTGTAAATTTTATAATTTATTCCGGGGTGGGGGGTGGGGGGAATGGAATATTAAACTGCAATACAATATACGTTCATCTAACGACAAATTCAGCGCGACAAAATTGTCATAATTAACTACAATAAACATAATTAGTACGACAAATTAAGTGTTTCTAAACGACAATTGATACTGCAGCAAATTACATTGTTCTCAAAAGCAAAATCTAGTTTTAATTTACTGTTATCAATGTTATTCCTAAGTTTAGCTGCGTTTTCTATCAGGATTTCTTTACATAATTACCTAATAAATAATATAGTGATCAGGTGCCTGTATTTTTTTTTTTATTGTATCCCTCCCTTATTCTTTTATGTTTAAAAAGCAAAATTTAATTATTATAGTTTAAAGTCATTTCAACAGATCTATATTAATAAACAATTCAATGGCAAAGATAATAAAATTTATTAAAGTACTCTAAATGAAATAAGTTGATTAAATTACTATTATAAATACAAAAATTATTAGGAGTAAGAGAAAGTAATAAGAATTGACCCTTGCCCCACGGGCCTGAATTGGGAAAAAAAAAAATTCAGTTTTGAGAATTTTTATCAAATATGTTCGCCATTAATGTAGCAATATAATTATATGTTTTGTTTAATTATATATTAATTTAACGCTATTGTCAGTATTGTGTTAGTACATATGCTATAAAAATGCACAACAATAAAAACAATTCAAGCATATGTGATAAATATAATACAATATAATTTAACATAAGAGTACATAAAGTACGAATACACATGCGATATCGTTAGTATTTCTTATTTTGTCGTTCATTTAAATATTTTTACCGCTTAATTGTTTAATTGTTTATCCACCTAATTATTAAATTTAGTCGTTCTATGAATTATTTTGTTGTAACATTCTTTTTCTATCGTTGCTCACACTAAATTTATCGTTTACAACACATATTACTTTCTCTTACTCCTAGAAAGAGGAAGTATTGTCAATCGTGTCAAATTTTCGATATCGAGTTTTCACCGGAAATATCCATTTTGAGGTCCCCTGAGTCCAATAAAAGTGGTTTTAAGCAAATGGTCTATGTGTGTTTGTGTATGTGAACAGCAGAGCTGAAAAACGAAAAACCGTAGAAAGTTGAAACTTGATATTACGTTTAGGTATCACCATGGAATCTGACGGTGCGTTATCTGTCAAAATTCCTCAACCGGAAGTACCACTTAACTAATTTTTTTTTTTTATGTTTTTGCGATTTTCTCAAAAATGGCTCCAA
>JAAEAF010004910.1:0-82314 GCA_011037195.1 Triatoma infestans
CTATCAGTATCTTTTCTTATTGGAAGTTTCTCAACATACTGTACTTCTCCTCTTGGTTTATATGATCTTATATTATCATTATATTTTGCATCATTTGTAACAGTCTCTTGTTGATTAGGAACATCAACCATACCAAATAGTTTGGCTGGATATATTTTATTATTGTAAACAATGCCTTGCGTTTTGGAATCTAATGGAAATAAATATTGATTCTCTGATTTTGTTAATTCACATCTGTCACATTCTAAATTCTGTGGCTCTGCGTAGTGTTTATGTTGAGTATGTTGCTGATTTGATGGCTGAATGTATTGATTTGATGGTTTATGATAAGATCTCGGTCCTTCATAATGGAATTCAGCATTGTTTATTTTTGCTGGTTGGCTAAGACGTCTTGGTCTATTTTTTATTGGATCTAACTGATATCCAGACAACATTTCACTATTTACTGGTACAGAAGTTACAAATTGTATACCTCTTGCACCTTCATATGGTGAAAAATTAGTTTGTTTTTTATCAAATTTTTTGAAAAGTTCACGCAATTCTTCTTCTCGTTTTCTGATAGAATTCCATAGATTTTCATTTAAAGCTGCTGTATCAGGTATTGTTATTAATTTTTGCCTACTTTCTTTCAACTTTTCTTTAATAGCTTCAATTCTTTCTCTTCCGGCTTCTAATAAATTATCTGGCTTAATGTTTGATTCTATTGGAAGAAGTGGGAGTTTTAATCCTAAATTATTTTGTGTTTGCTTTGGTGATTCTGTGGTTAATGTAGTATTTATAGATTCTATTTCTTTGGTAGTAATATCTTCTTCAGCACTAAATCCTGGAAGTCTTTCCACTATTGTATCAGATTTTACATCTTCATCAAAATCTATTTTGTCAGAATCTGATATTTGTCGTGGTATTTTTGATTTTATTTCACCATTACTTGTTTTAGTTATTTCATCTTCTAATTCATATGGATCTGATGTAGTGGATAATGTCAATCCTTTATTTTGTTTGTTAGGTTCAAGCTGAACTAATGATACATTAGGCGAGTTTTCTTCCATCAGAATTACCATATCTTGTTTCACATTAGGAATGATTACTTTTTCAAAATTACTATTTATTTTTTGTTCATTCGTGGCTCCTATCTTTTTATTATTAATTATACTAGATATCACTGGTACTTCTTCATTATTTTCTTTTTTGATAATATCCATCATAATATTATCAATAATTTTCTCTTTTGGTGATACCATCATCATCTCCGGTGTCAGGGTTTTAGTTGTATCATCTAACATGTCTTGTCTTATTTCTCGAACATTAGTTTTGTCTTCGGCGTTGTAAATTTCAGATATTTTGTCGTTTATACTTTCTTCTTCTTCTAATAAACCTTTTTCCAATGTACCATCATTTGGTATAGGTTCTGAATCAGTTAAGGCTGTTAAAACTTTTTCTATATCTTTAGTATTTTCATCTACTTGATCATCAATTTTGGGAATTGCTTCTGACATTATTTCTTCCCTATCGTTGGTTGATTTTACTAAACATTTTTCAAATTGTTGATTTTCATCGTTATTATTATTTTCATTAACATGCCTTATGCTAACACGTTTTGGTTCACTGTTTTCGTTTAGTTCACTTAATATCTTTGGATCATCCATATTGGTGAAAGTCACTTGTACTTGTTTTAATGTATTGATCACATTTTCAGGTAAATTTGATATTTGTATTGTACCAGTTGTTGCTTTTGGTTCATTATTCACTTCAGTTGTGTATGAGTCAGGATATATGGTTGAAGATCTTTTTGATCTTAAATTGATTCTATCATCATCATCATCTTCTTTCATATTAGGCTCAGTGCCAACAATTGCACTTGTAAGTGGGGCATATTTCTCTAATTTAGCTCTACTCTCTTCTGATCTCAATTTAGCATCTGAATTTTTGTTTTCCAATAATTTTATACTGCTCATCGTCTCCTTTAATTTATTCAACCAGCTATTATCATTGAATGTTATGTATTTTACAGGCATATCATCTTGTTTGATTATTTCATCTCTTCTTCTTTGATTTTCTCTAGATCTTCTTGGAAATCTAGCTAATAAAGATCTAGTCAAAGATCTATATTTTTCTGTAATCTCATCCAGTCTGCTCAAAGGTTGTTCGCTTATTTGCCTTTTTCTAATATTTACAGTTGAAGATTTTTCGTGATCATTTTTATTATCATTAGACTCATAAAGTGATTTCTCTAATTCAATATTTTTTTCTGATTCATTAGTAAGAAATTTAATATTTTTAGTCAAATCTTCTAATTCTGGTGCAAGTGTTATTAAAGGACTAGAAGTACATGTTTTAGCTCTAATATTTGGCATTACTAAAAAGAATATAGACATAGGTGGAATTGATATGATAGTATCCTTGCCAGGTTGTCGGATTATTGGAGAAAGTGCAGGTAAATCACCAGTTGGAGTAATTTTTAATTGTTGACCATTTAACATTGTGGGCCTGCAACAAAAGTTTTAACATCATTAAAAAAAATATATATATTTGAATTAACAGGAGACTTTCTGTAACATAATGGAAGCTAATTTTTTAACTTTGTTTTATATGTAGGACTGCAAATCTAACAATCGTGATAGATTTTCAGATTAGATTTCGGCTTATAAACAAGCTACTTTGTTAAGCGATATTCAAGGTACTTTACACTTGTAATTGGCTTTGAAATTATTGAATATGGAAAAATGAAGTCTGAGTAAAAAAAAAAAACTAACACGACTTTTTTTTAATGTAGTTTTCACAGTTGAAAAATTTACTTAAGGTATGTATATTGTTGGTGTAAGCGTTTAGAGGTAAGTCTAAAATCGCATTTCCCTCATAACACCTAAAACTTATTTTCGCAGGAAAATGTTTAAATTAAGAATGCTAAGCATATAATTGCTTATATAAAAAATACTTTGGATAAAAGTGTATATTAAAAGTACTTTTTACTTCCTCTAACTTCTAATAAGAGGAAGAATTGCGATAGTTCAAAGTTTGAAAGTTGAGTTTTCACCGATATTATGTACATATTTTGAGGTTCACTGAGTACGAAAAAATGTTTTTTTCAGCGAATAGTTTGCACGGAAGTGTGAACAAAATATCTCCAAAAAGAAAAATCGTAGAAACCACAAACTGGTATTCGATTTTGGTTACTTCTACCGCATCTTACGCGAAGGTTTAGGGCAAAATCCATCAATCGGAATTTCGACTTTTCTGAATGTTTTTTTTTCTTCAGTTTTTCGTAATTTTCTTGAAAACGATTTTCTTTAAACATTGTATACTATCTATATATACTTTTATCTGAAACACTATCCCGGGAAAATTGATTTTTTTCGGATGGTTCTGGGGAAGTAATTTTTCTTCTAAAGTACTTCTTCTTAAAGTGCACGTTTGTACTATCTATATAAAATTAATATACATTAGTAGAATACATTATATATAGAATATACATTAATAGAATTCAAATTTATCAGTTAGAATGCTCAAACTACAGAGGCATTTCCTTTGCCTATAAAATTTTCTCAAACATTCTCTTTAACAAATTGATGCCGTTTGCCAACAAAGAAATAGGACCCTTCCAGCCAGGCTTTAGAGTAGGTAAATCTATAGTAGACCAAATATTCTCCCTGCGGGTAATCCTGGAAAAGAGCCTGAATATAAAGTACCAACCCATCATCTTTTCATTAATTATAAAAGTGCCTATGACAGCGTTCTTCGCACAAAATTGTATAAAGCTATGGCGGAAATGAATATACCTCGCAAGCTTATAAGGTTGATCAAACTAACGATGGCGGAGGTTACATGTAAAGTGCGCGTCCAATCTGATATATCCACAGAATTTAAAACGAATAGAGGAATGACGCAAGGAGATGCTCTCGCCTGCCTCTTATTTAATTTAACCTTAGGAAAGGTTATCAGGGATTCTGGGATACAGACGTCTAGCACTATTCTGAACAAGTCCGTCCAACTGCTAGCATACGCAGACGGACGTGGACATTATAGCTAGATCCCTCGCCGAATTGAAGAATGCTTTTCGTGCCCTTCAAGAAGAAAGCGTGTCATATGGGCCTTACTATTAATGAGGAAAAGACAAAATACATGTATGTTGGCAGTAGGCCCTCCGGAGGAAATATAGAGATCGATACTTTTGTCTTTTCAAGGATACAAGAATTCTGCTACTTGGGCTCCCAAGAAAACCATTCCAATAATATGAGAAGTATCTGTTGATTGGCTGATCGGCCGAAGGGTATCATAAGAAAACACAAAAATTTTGTTTCCTTTCAAGTGTTTTTTATTAGTAACCCGACGTTTCGACAAACATTGTTTGTCTTCTTCAGGGGCTATCTACAAAGGAAACAAAATATACATAAAACACTAGCTACCATTAACAACAAACACAAAAATTATGGCAACAGAACAATAAAAAAAAATTTAATGGAAAACAAATAGTGTAATGAAAAACCTATTTATTCAATCAACAGTATCAGCCAATCAACAGATACTTCTCATCAATTCTAACGGCCAACAATTTATTGGGATACATTCCAATAATATTTCGCACGAGATTAGTAACAGAATTATATCTGCCAATAGAGCGTATTTTAGCCTGATTAAGTACATGAAGAGCAGCTTGATCTCGAGAATCACAAAACTAAGGCTTTTAAAAACGCTGATTCGCCTGATGTTAACGTCTGCCTCACAAGCTTGGACAGTCCCCAAAAGTGATGAAAAAATTGGGGACCCAGATGTAGTGAGCACTATAAAGCTAAACAGACTGAGATGGGCAGGTCACGTTGTAAGAATGAGGGCAGGAGAGATTCCAAAAAAGTTACTCGAGGGAGCAATGGGTGGCTCAAGAAAAATCGGTAGGCCGAAATTAAGATGGCAGGATGGTGTCTCCAGCGATGCTAGGAACGTGTTGGGTGTCCGCAACTGGAAAGCAGCTGCACAAAACATATGGAGGAAACTCATTGAGGAGGCTAGGACCCACTAAAGGGTTGTAATGCCATGGAGAGAGAATTCAAATTTGAAGAAAATCGATAGATCGGAAATGCAACTTTTCAGAATACGTTTTTGAGTTTTTGTAATTTTCTCGATAAAGTATATCTTTAAATTTGAAATATTAACTGGTCATTTCTCGATAAAGTCTATCTTTAAATTTGAAATGTTAACTGGTCATTTCTCGATAAAGTCTATCTTAAAATTTGAAATATTAACTGGCATTTCTCGATAAAGTCTATATTTAAATTTGAATTGCTAACTGGTCAGGTAGGTATAATTTTTATTTGAAACATTTTTTTGGAAAAATTTATTTTAAAGGATTCTGCGGAATTCCATTCAAGGTACATTTGAAACATTGCCAGGGATTGCAACTAAATTTCTGTAGAAATCCTAAACGGAAGTGAAAACTTAATGATGGGTTTTTTTATATATCTCGAAAACAGTTCCAACGAGTTTTATTTGTTCTTTTTATTTGAGAATAGCATAAGAAGAAATTGTTTAAATGTTTCAAATCGGATTTTTTAAAAAAAAAAAAACCATTAGTTAACCTTCTATTCAATTATTTATCAACAATTACTATTAAATCGTCATTTCTGAAAGTATTATGGCCAAATTTAAAACTTACTCAGGATATTCATGCACTCCAATCTTTTTACCAGAGGTCAATGCGTACATATGTATTTCTTCATCTTTATTGCTGGCTTTTAAATTTATTTTAATACTATCTGGTGAATCATTTATACCAAATACAGTAATTGCAGTTTTATCGTAATCCATATCTGTAAACAAGGATTTTATAATAAAAAAAAAATTTATAATATTAAAACTACTGTTTTAATATTATCAATTTTATTGTTAAAACAACTGGACGTTTCGGATTAATAAGGCATCTTCAGCAAGACAATAAATAAGTAAAGCATCACTTATTTGATGGTCTTGCTGAAAATGGCCTCATTAGGCCGAAACGTTATTTCTTACTATTAATTATTTATTCTACCAATGATATACATTAAATTAATAACTTTCTTTGATATTTACACATACCTGATTATTGTAACAAGAAAAGTGCTACATAAGAATGATCATGTTTTATAATATTTTTTTTCTTTAAATAAAAAGTAGTACAACTCTACTGTCTAACCAGCAGCGAAGAGTATGGCTCCAGAATATAACATAGAAATAGATTTCGACTCTATTCAATACATAATTACCTTTATTAAGAACGGACTTATGTTGAGGAAGGTTTGATGTGCAGTGAGAATATACGTGTAAATCATTTTTATCATTGGAAACGATTTTTGTTTCTAATACTCCACGCCCTACTAAAGATTTGTACAATATGGAAGCCCAGAACTCCTGTAATAATCAATAAAAGAAAAAAAAATTAACTCTTAAAGAAAATAAATGGACAAAAATTTATCCTTTTATGCTTACTGGAGTTGGAAATTTAAGTGCAGTAACTCCTGGTTGTCTAAAAAATACTTGACAACCAGATATGGCTGCAGAACCTAATCTTTTCATCAGTACCATGGCATCATTGAATGTTCCTTTACTTGGAGTAGATTCAGCTAAAATGTTTAATTTCAATTATTATTTATCACTTCGAAAAAAGCTTGCAAATTTTTAGTAAAAAATTAAATAATAATTAATTCTGGATTTCTAAACTAATACTTACCAATCCATATTGGCTTTTTAGCTGCTGTATTAGCTGATCTTGTATTGTCTTTATTCCATACGTTGTCCATTTCTGACATAATGGCATTTATTTTTACAGCTGAATCTTCAATACCTTCTTCGTGAAAATCCCTGAAAAATCAAGTTTTATTGTTGCATACATATTCAACTTAGTACGTGCAGATTGATGACTAGCATAACGCAATGAGTGTGTACCCTAATCTTATATTTTTATCAAGACATTATAAAACCATAAAAAAAAGCCGACTATCATGGAAAAATCACTGCTGGAACTAGAGAAATTGTATGATATTAAAAATAAATTTATAAGCTTTTATTTTCACTATTATGATACGAATATGACTTCTTTTTTTAATAAAAATGCAAATACTAAACTGAAAAATTTTCCCATTGATTTTAGAGAGGTTTTACCTATTCTGTAAATGCGTTTCGCTGTTAAACTAATTATATAAAGAATCGAAAAATGCATATCTAATATTCCGAATTAGAAGAATGTCGGCTGTGATGCATATTTACACAAGATATGCTGACATAATTTTTTATTTGAGGACTTTATATATATATCATACATTAGACCTCATCTTGAATTTGCAAATCCTGTTTGGTCACCATATTTATAAAAAGATGTCAATGCCTTGGAAAATGTACAACGCAAATTTACCAAACTTTCTCCATCACTTCGTGAGCTTCCTTATTCAGACAGACTAAATACTTTAAATTTAAGATCTCTGGAAGATCGAAGAAAAAGAGGAGACATGATTGAGCTTTTTAAAATTCTACATGGACACTACAAGAGTAGTCTAGATCATCTGTTTGCCCCTACAGAGGTAGCCCACCTACGAGGACACATATCCAAACTATTCCAACCTCAATCCAACTTAGAACTTCGCAATCATTCATTTGCTGTAAGGACCATCTCAGCATGGAACTCACTCCCTACACATGTCATTGAAGCACCCTCTATAAATTCCTTCAAATCTAGATATGATACATTCTTTGAAAACATATAACATTTTGGCATCATGTTTACCATTTTAGCTATTAATTTATATTATTTTTATAGTACCTATGTTTATTTTGTGAAATTATTTTTTTTTTCTTTCTTTTCCTCATATTTCTATTGGCTTTGGTTTATATTATACTTGTGCTTATATATTTCAAGTGTCAAATCTAAATATATATTTAGTGCAATTTATATTGTTACCTTAAGGACCATATTTCAATAACTATACTTATTGTAGTTACTATATTGTATACTCTTGAGAGCATTCACCGGCAATGCCGCTAGCTCTTTTTGTAATAATAATAATAATATGCTGACAGTCTTCTTGCCTCATTGAAAAAAACAACTATTGATTCTGAAGATGGATAATTTTAAGTATGTTCTTTGCTTTATTTCCAAGAAGTTAAAACAAAAATTGAGTTATACTTACGGTTGAACAATTATAGAAGGAATGATTGTACCAGCTTCTTTTAACATATTTTTGAGAAACTGCATTTGATAAACACCATTTATCCATGTAATATCCGGTCCAAAAATTGCAGTGCTTTCATATTTTGGAAATCCATCCAAAATTTTTCTCAATCTGAATATATTACGGCCTACTTCGGTTCCTGTTGCGTTTGTACTTTGAATATCTATAAATATTCAATTTATAATTTCTAATTTAATATCTAATTTTTTTTTTTTTAAAACAGTTGAGCAATCTTTCAGTTAGTTAAAATTAAATGATTATAAAAAAAAAAAAAATATGAGTATACTTCAAAATATTCTAGTGATTAAACAAAATCTAGGAATTGTAGGAAATAAATCTTTAAGATTACCATGGCCAAGTTGCCAAGCTAGGTCAAAACCTTCCTTAGCAGAATAAGAAATCAATTCCAATGAATTTTGTGAATTCCAAACTCCATGCACTTTGTGTGCAGGATTTAAACTCAAAATCAAATCCATTCCAGCATCTTTTACAAAATTATAAACGGAATTCCATTGAGATTCTGTAAATAATCATTAAAAGAACATAAGTACAATTTTTTCTTAGACATTCAGTGAATTTCTCTAAACTAATTATTTATTAATAATGACATGAAAAAGTTTATTTCATTCTTACCTGATATAGTATTGTTATCCTTCATAAATTCTTTGCCAAATTGTAAAATATTTGTACCTTTTCCACCAAGTCTTACTAAACATGGTGACAATCTTTTGGCCATACTTAAAGATTGATGCCTGAAAAGTCAAAGTTCCTTGATAATATAATTCATTTTATTAAATTATTTTAAACGAGATTTTGAGAATTTTAAATGCTTTTTAAGAAGCAACTCATAAATGTTGAGAATGTAGATTCAAAAATAAGTACATAGTTTGCTTGTTTGCTTTAATTGAAGAGATCATACATTTTGAGTAATATTCAAAATTTGATCTACCTTTTTTTTTTTTTTAAATTCTAGTTCTCTTTCGAACATTTAGTTAGAGAATATAATTTCTGTATTGATTTAGGGATACTGATGACAATACTCAGTCCTTGAGTTTACATATTTCATTTTTCTTCTCTAGCTTTCGTCTGATTCAAAAATACAAAATCATTTACCTAATGACGACTAGGTCCCTAGGTCGAAAGTTAAGAGAAGGAAAATAAAATACATAAAGTCAGGAGTGGGTATTTTCATCAGTATTCCTAAAACAATATTAATTCAACAAGTCCAAGACATCAATCCAAAAATAAAAATTATAGTTGTTCCAGAGTTGGGAATTTTTTAAATAAATATTTTAACTATTGTTTTCAATAATAATTGAAAAAAAAAAACTAGTTATGTCAGTTATCACACAATTATTTAAAATAATCTATTTCATAACTCATTGCATACCTACTTATTTCAAATAATCAGACGAAATTAATATACTATTTAATTTTTGAAATAATAATATAAATAAGTGATTTTTTTTATTTGTTAAGTTAATGTACTGTGTCAATAAAAAAAATAAAAATATTTCTAAAAATATTCTCAATAATTTATTTGAAATAAGAGTCCATAAATTTAAATCATATCATTTGTTTTGAAACATTTTTTTATTTTTTGTTTTATGGCCTAATTATTATTAAAATATGGTTATTAGCCCGTAATATTTCCAATGGAATACCGGCGAGGGACTTAGGCAATAGTGCCTATTACCAAGACACTGATGCTGTAGAAATAGCGCTGGCAAGACCCGAACTCGGGGTCTCCCAGGATTAGATGCAACCACTAAGCTAATCGCATCACTGCTTACATTTTTTTTTTTTTTTTTTTTTTTTTTTTTTTCTTTAAAATTTACAAGTGTACAACATAATGTACAAGTAAATATGTTGAGAAGAGGTATAAAGTGGCGTGCTATTAACGTGAATGTTATACGCTATCGGAAGATGTGTTCAATTTAACCTCGATAGGGGATACAGGAATCAGGAGATTGTAATCCTTTCTGATAGTCAAGCAGCCATTGGAGCTCTGGGTGCACCAGTTATTAACTCTAAAATGGTTTGGGAATGCCTAGATAAACTTAACGATCTGGGCAGCAGGAACAAAGTTGCACTCTGGTGGGTACCGGGGCATGTTGGCATTGAAGGGAATGAGATGGCCGACGCCCTGGCCAAGATAGGCGCTATGACCCCACTTCTGGGGCCGGAACCTTTTTGTGGGATTAGCGACCAGTTTCTGTTGGAGGAACTTAGGAAGGAGGAGGAGACGAAGAGATCTCAACTCTGGTACTCCCTCCCCGGGTTGCGGCAGGCCAAGATCTGCTTGGGAAATGATAACCAACGGAGGTCGGGCCTCATTGGATTGAGCAAGAACAAGCTCCGCATACTTACGGGTTTCCTCACGGGGCATTGCCGACTTAGAGGACACCTGGTAAAGCTTGGTTTGGAAAGTGACAGCTCATGCAGATTCTGTGGGGAGTGGGAGGAAACTCCACTACATCTCCTAACAGACTGCGAGGCTGCCACTCAGAGAAGGTTCAGGAACCTGGGCAGCTACCAGGTGGAGGAGGGGGACATACCCTCTCTAGAGCCCGTCAGGGTATTAGGATTCCTCAGGGATCTTAACCTGATGGAGGTGTTGTAGAACGGATGTTCAATTGGACATCCGTTCGGGTGCTATGGGCAGGCGTGTGGCACCCAGGGGGCATAGCACAATAGACCTGATCAAGGTCGCAGTGCGTTGGCCCCACCCCGCTAAAAAAAAAACAAAAAAAAAAACGTGAATGTTGGCCAACATTAATTCAAATGATCTCGTGGCCATCGGCGCCTGAGCCGTCGGGCTGGATGTCCGGGAAGTGTTCGGGAAGAAAGGTGTTGTACAAGAGGGTCCGGTACGATCTGAGGTTTTCATGGAAGTTGGTATAACGGGATTTAGCGAGATCTGCTACGATTAAAAACTTTGACATCAGTATGTAGAGTGAAGTTTGAAACATAGAAAGGAGCGTTAGCTATTATGCAAAGAATTTTAGATTGTAAGGTTTGTATGCGGTTTAGATTTGATTTTTTGGCAGCGCCATAGAGTTCTAGTCCGTGTTATCCATATCGGCATAAGGAGAGAAGTGTATAGTCTTATTTTATTGTGTAAAGTTATTTTTGAACGTTTGTCAAATAGTTTAGCGAGTAGTCGGTATCTTGTGTTGAGGTCTTTCTTCTCTTTCTTTTCAGTCGAGTATGAGTAGTCTATGTAAGTGTTTTGTCCAGGTATAATCCAAGATATCTCACATGATCTGCAGAAGGTATAGGAGTGTTGTATATGTAGACAGGAGGAAGGATTTTACGGTTGAGTGTGAAAATAATGTATTTAGATTTGTTAGGGTTTATTTTGATTCGCCATTTGGTAAGCCAATTTTCTATAATATTTAAACTTACATATTTAAACGAAAAAATAAAAAAAAGATTAAGGAATATTTAAATCACTGAAATAAGCAACAAACCAAAGATATAATATAAAATAAAGACTGAGATTAATTCTTTTTCTGTAAACGACTATAATATAGAAAGCATTTGCTAATATTGCTATTCTGTATTGCTAAATCGTATTATATTTTAAAAATAAAAAAAAGGCATATTTAACGTTATCTAGCGGTAATTTTACCGATAATTACCCGCATCTTTCATATTTACCAGTATCTAACAACACTTTCATATTAACCAGTATCTACCAGTAAATACGGAAATGTTCTGTCAAAAGCTACAAAATCGATTTCATTTCTTATTTAATTTTACATTAACCTATATTCATTCGAAAATAATTAAATCCTGAGTAATGCATTTTTTTATAATGAAATGCAATTACTAAAAACTATTATTATAGTAAAGGAATAAAACATTTTTTATACTGAAATTGGTTCAAACCTTAAACCTCTTCAATTTAGTTTTTTAGAAGTAAAAAAAAGTATTTCACTCAAAAATATTTTGGAATATCTCATATTAAAAAATACTTATCATTAAGAGTTATACTAATGTTCAAGGTGCGCTTTGGCGAATTCATAGAAGTGAACCTGTATAACTTAAGCATTCATGCAATAAGTCGTGGTCAGAATACAATCTTCACATTTATATAACTGTACAATCTTCACATTTGGTCTGTAAACTGTACTAAGAAAAAAATATCTCAAAAAAAAAGCCACCAGAGATATTTTGACTTAAGTATAAGTAATTCTAGTATTCTATTACTTACGTTAAGGGTCCAGCCGCTAGTATTGTGAATGGATCGACAGTCATACTTAGAAATCTATCTGGTAAATACTGAATTAGTTTCTTTGTATTAATTTGAGTAGTAATTTCCTGTATAGAATATACTTGATGAAAATAAATTGTGGTAACCACTAGGAACCATCGCCAATCCATCTAAAAGAAACAATAAAAACTATTATTTTGAAGCGGTATTAAAAGAATAAGTAAAAATTCCAGCTTATTTGTATCGTAATTATAAATGAATCAATCTGTCAAAGAGAAAAAGATGAATTGAGTCTGAGAGCAATATTTTTACTTTCTCTTAATGCTGTAAGAGAAAATATTACGAACATGTTGAATTTTCACTGGAAATACATTTCGGGAAGTTTAAACTTGATACTTCGTTTAATTGCTATCAGGGAACCGGACAACAAGGATTTGGTCAAAATTAATCAATTGAAAGTACCATTTTACCGAATAGATTTTCCAGTTTCTTGTAATATTCTCGAAAACAGCTCAAACGATTTTGTAACTTTGTTACATACACTATTATAATGTGGGTCTATGACTTTTATCGGAAACATTTTTCGGGGGAAATCCGTTTAAATTTCTGGAGAAGGGATTAGATTATACTTCCCTCTAATGTGTCATTTCAGTTTATTATAATATTATTATCAACTATATATTGTTAATTAGAATAAAATGTATTGCCAAAATTTCGAGTTTTTCAACAAGCAGTTGACAGAAATGTAACTTTACTGAACAGTTTTTTCAGTTTCTGTTTTTTTTTTTTTTTTTCTTTCTTAATAAATACACTAACGGAGTTTCACTAGACTTAATATACTAACCTATACAAACAGAACTCCATCATTTTTGTTTGGAACTTGTTGTATCAAGAAAATTGATTTTGGAGGGATTGTGGGACAGCTGAAATGTCAGCTTCTCTCAAATAAATCGTATTTCCGATTGATTAAAGACGACTAAACATTTAGTAATTTAGAATATCTCCATATAACTCAAAAAACAAATTACAAACAAATTCAGACATATTGCCTAGGAAGGAATCCGATACGAGGTTTCTGTCAAGTAGGTAACTTGGATGGACCACTATAATTTTGTCTTTCTTTTAGTTTTATTGAAGAAAACGTCTCGTACAATTTTCTTTAATCGTATGCTGACATATACATATTTAGGTTTATATCCTTTATGTGAACATTTCGAAATTGATTTTAAAAGAGCTTTGAAGAAAGTGGCAACTTTCACGCTAACAATGGATCAGCCAAATAAATCAAATTAAATGTTATATGGATATTTGAATTTTGAAAAAATAAAATAAAATAATCAATTGCAATGCAGTAATAGAAAGTTATGTGTATGTTTTAGGCCAAATTTTTTAACATATAAAAGTGAATTTATGGCATACTTGTTTAAATTATGTTTATTTAAAAAAAAAAAGTTTCAAATAAAAGTGAATGATATGTGGTGAATAAACTTACATTAAACATTAACAAAATTGATAGAACCTTGGAAAAAAATATGAAAAGCAAGTAAAAGTGAAGGAAACAATTTTTTTTAAATCAAATTTTGCTTCCTTACATTAATTGATTTTTTGAAACCAATTTAAATAATAATCCAGATGTAGATTGCTAAAACAATATATTTTATTTGAGAAATTTTCGAAATCTATCATCTATAACGCAGGACTTCAACATTCATCAACGTAAAAGGAATGAAAAATATTTATTTATTTTTTTATTCTGACAATTACTTGGCCGTTCATTCATCATAGTTATGTGCATATTTCTGTTGCATAGTTTATTGCTGCATAATTATGAATTATTATTTTTTTTAATTAAGAACTTATACTGGATCTATTGTCACCTCGCAAAGAATTTTGATCGAATTCGTTCAAAGAAGAAGAATTCGTTCGTTGTTCGTTTAGTAAAGTAGTGTTTCTTAAAAATTAATTATACAATTCTTTCCGGACCAATTTGAATAGATATACCTAACGTGTGTACTACAAGAAAAAAAAAAAAAAAAAAAATCTGCACCATCTTTACAGTGTTTCAATCAAATCATCTAGAGAACTTTCACTAGAAATGAGTGTGAAATTTCGGATAAGAAATTGGCCCAAGTATTCTAAAAAATTTTTATGTTAACAATTATTACAATTAAAAATATTATAAAATACCGAGAGTGATAACTTCATAATTATTAATAATATAAAGTTAAATGTGCTTTATGTACAAAGATATCTTTTAAATCAACCTAAAACTCACTTTTTTTTTGATGAAACATCAAGAAAAACAAAAATTTTTTTTTTAAAGTTTTTTCAATAAACAAAAATTCATAAAAATAATTTTTCTAAAAATAGTACCTTATTGTTGATGATGATGATGATGATTTTCAAATACTTAGAACAAAATCACTTTACACTAGCATATCAAAAACAGAACTGACATTACTATAGGAAGTTTAAAACTGACTTGTTATATTGTGTTTTAGAAAATTTACTTACCTTAGCATATTTATAAAAAAAAATGAAACAAGTCAGCAAAACAATTAGGTTAACAGCCTATTACTGTTTAATTTATATAATAACAATTATTACATTAGTTATTGCATTATTAGTAAGAAATTTGGATTAACAGTTTATTCTTTTCTTTCTTTTATTTATTATGTTTAAACAATCATTTATTTGTTTTCCTAAATGACCTTTTCATATGGAATATTTATTAAATCAAGGTTATTTCTTCGTGGCATTCTTATGTTGATAGTAGTAAAATTCAGAATCTCCTGGTTGGTAAGAATGAGGCCAATTGCCACCATGAAACAAAAAAGGCGTTGTAACTCTTTCTTCTCTTATATAGAAAAAAAAATTTATGTCTTTAACTGGAGTTTTTTTACAGTTTGGCAATTACTTGTATTTTTATCGCATAACATTGCTGACTTAAACTTGTATCATTCCTTCATTCGGCAGATAATTCCTAATACTTCAGTGTTCTCTAATAATTTTATTAAAATCCAATTCCACGAATTCGATCAGAGACCTAGAATCTAATCGAAAAGAGAGTTTACTCTGTACTAAAGTTCTTCATAGAAAATATCTTCATTATAAAACAATAAAATATGAAAATGTGATTTTCAAAATAAAATTTAGTATCTACTATTTCATAACCTTAATGATGAAAGCTATGAAACCGCCTTTAAGGTTTTAACGGAGCGATATCATAAGAAAATAGTGATTTTTAAAAAATATTGTCATAGCTTCTGGAACTTCCCTAAGGCGGTGAGAAATTCGTCGGATTCTATTCGGTAATTAATTGCCGCGTACGAATTGAATTTTAGTTCTCTTATCTCACTTCTCATAGATGAACCTTATCGTGTTATTTACACTTACTACCTTTTGTCCCAACTCGACGCCCTTTGAGGGAGAAATTCGAGGGTACACTAAAAGGATAAAGTACCGCAGATTTCAGAAATTTTTTTTCCAACTGTCTTTGCTCACCGAAAGGAAGAAGCAATTCTGAGGATGGCCCAATGTTGAACAAGGCTAATAGTCCTAAAAGGAAGTCTAAAGTTTCTAATAACAGTAAGCTTTACGATTTCTCTAAACACAAATCTAATTCTGCTTCTTTAACTGCTCAAGCTTATCAATTAAAATGCTCTTTATGTGGAGGTGCACAGATTGTGCAGTGTTCAACTCTTCTTAGGTTGACACCCTTCGAGCGTTACACAACAATTAAATTTGTTAAATTACAGACCTGCTCCAAATGTGAATCAAGCACCACCATTTGCTACTCTATTTTGGGAGCATATCTGTGAGCGCCAGTACACTTCCTTTGCCTTCTGCCCCTTTTAATAATGAGGAAGGTTCACAACCTTCTACTTCGGCTACTACTACGTCTCAACTAATTCTTCCATGCCCAGTAGCATATTGTAGGCCACGAGTTTAGTCAAACTTCAGGTGAGTCCGAACAATATGTTGTGGTTAGAGCCTTTTGGATAGTGCTTCTCAAGGTTCTTTTATTTCTGATAGCTGTGCAAACGAGCTCAAGATCAAGCGTTTTCATGAGCCTTACGCGGTGATTGGTGTAGGTACTAGTTCCGTCCTCTCGTCTACATCGTGTCACCTTAATAGTGAATTTCTTTCCAAGTCAAATTGCTTTCCCGTATTGCCCCAAATCAGACGTGTTATTCCCTGCGTTGGCATCGCTAATCAGAGCCACCTTTGTACTCGCTGATCCCACCTTTCGAGTCCTGTCCAAAGTAGATGAGTTATTAGGTGCGGACTTGACTGCTTCCTCTTTTGTGGGCCCAGTTCGTCATCCGGGTAATGGTCTTTCTCAAGCCGTCTTTACGCGCTTTGGTTATGTGCTAATGGGTTCAGCACCAACTGCTTTAAATGGCAACGCGTGCAATTTTAATCAATTTGTTCCTCCTTTGTCCTTGGTGTCTTCTGCTCAGGAAGACGATCTTTCTAGGACTTATAGGTTTCTGGGAAGTGAAAGAACCCCCTCCCGCTCCGGCTGCTTTAGCAACTGAAGACCAGCGCTGTGAGGAATTTTTCTAAATACAACTAAACGTCTGTCCGCTGGACGTTATGAAGTTAGTCTCCCTTTACAACAGGAGCAGTTGTCTTCTTTGGGGGATTCATATTCACAAGCGCTCTCGCGCTTTCATGCTTTGGGCCGCAAGTTTATTAAAAATCAAGAGTGTAAGGCCCGTTACACGGAATTCATGCGTGATTATTTAATCCAAGGACATATGGCTCCTGTAACGAATACCGGTTTTTCCAAATATTATGTTTCTCATCATGGAATTTTTAAAAGCCCCGGCGATACGTCCAAAATCAGAGTAGTTTTTTATGTCAGCTGCAAAACATCTAATAGCTCTCTCTGAATGATGTTCTTATGACAGGATCTAAGCTGCGGGCGTAAATTTGTAATATTCTAACTTTGTTTAGAATTTAGCGTACTGTGATTGTTGCAGATATAAAGCAAATGTTTAGGCAAATATTTGTAAGGAAGGCCTAAAATCAATGTATATTATGGCGTTTCAATGTTCTTGAACCTTTCCAGACTTATGCTTTGAAAACGGTTACGTACGGACTTGGTTGTGCCCCTTATATGGCCAACCGTAGTTTACAACAATTTGCTCATGATGAGGTCGAGACTTTCCCTCGTGCCTCTAAGTTAATGTTCGAGAATTTTTTCATTGATGACTTGGCTGCAGGTGCCCATTCTCTCGAAGAGGCCCAGGAACTTCAAAATGAAATTTTTGCCCTGTTGGCTAAAAGAGCGTTTGTGCCTGATAAATGGGCCAGCAATCACCCCCAATTATGGAAGGCTACTTGCTTTGATGAAGTTGCCATTCATCATTGTACCTCAGTCTGTGTTAGGTGTAGTCTGGAAGCCGAATCCTAATGTATTTGAATTCCCTGCTGCAGAGGTCTTTGCTGAGGATGCCCTGCTTTAGTCCGGTTGAATTTTCTGCCCTGCAGCATCTGGGATATCATTTAATTATTATATACAATCATCAGCAAAGTAGCAAGTGCATTGGGGAAGACGCAAGAATTGCAAACACATAAGAATTATTTCCTTATTCTATTTTTTCCTCTCCCCTTTTTCCCGATATGGGCAAAGGACACATGGCTCTTCCAGCACTGGTAAAAGAATTCTGCATGTCAAGATAAGCGCTATTCCTTTGGCTTATTGAAAATGATAATAAATAATATTTGCTACCCATTTTAAATTTAATTTATATATTCATTTTTCCCACATAATTTTTAATATTTTAATTTCCCATTTTCCTTATAAATTATATTATATTATATTATACACAGTCCACTTATTATTTTCACTCAATTTATATTTTTAATTTTTGCTGTTTTTTTTATTAAACAGAGCCCACCCGAGGTATCTCACCACAATATATATTCTTATTTTTTTTTCCTGTTATTTATCGTACAGTTGCCGTTGCAAATTTTCGGTTAATAACAGGGTAAGATTACTTGCACGCCCATTTGAACAGGATTGGTGCAGATACCAATGTCTGCCCTCGGTGGTCAAATGGTATAATGGATGCGGATCACCTCCCGTGATCAGCACGGCTCTTGACAAAACAATTATTAGAAATCCATGTGAAAGACGGGCTCAATTATATTGGTCTGCGCGGTGCCGAATGGTTCAATCATCACGGGTAGCGATGGATTAAAAAAAAAAATCAGTAATGCCACCCTTCCGGTGACTTTCGGGATTTTGCCCGAATTATATTATATTATTCTAAAACCTATGTAATGTTAATAAGAAGTAAATGAGGTTCCAAAATTCTGAATTTGAAGGATAGGTTGACCGGAAATGCGTCTTTACTGAACGGTTTCTTTCAGTTTTCTGCTATTTTCTTTATAACGCCTCCGCCGGGTTTCTTAACACTTCCTATACTAACTAAATTAACAGGCGGTATATAGACCTATCATTGTTATTTGAAACATTTTTTCGAGCCAATTGATTTTATAGGGGTTTTGGGAGATTACACAAATTTATCGTTTTTTACTTTCTCTTATTATGGTCTTAGGTTCTCCCGTAAGTAGCGATAAGCTTTTCTCTAAGTAAAATATATGGTACTTCCACCTGTATAATTTTTATATAAATTAGAAGCATTGCTAGAATTCCAAATTTGAAGAAAATCGGTTGAGGAAGTACGATTTTCAGAATAGGCTTTTGAGTTTTTGGAATTTTTTCGGGAACGACTATAACGATTTCCTCTAAGCCCGGAATACTAATTGTACAGATATAAAACTATCACTTTTACAGGTAACATTTTTCTGAAAAATTTGTTTGTGGATCGTTCGGAGGAATTTAAGACTTTAATATTCAAATGTGTTTGTTCAATATAATTGTCGCTCTGTATAATCTAATCATCTTCTACTTGCCTCGGTTGGTAAGTTGGCACTTGCTCAGCTGTATATTTATGTTACGGTAAATGAGCAAAGTTTGAAATTTAAAGAAAATTTGTTACTTAATGTATAACTAAATTAAGGGAAAGGTCGTCTAAGTATTTTACACCAGATTGTTTTCATTATAGGTATCTTAGAATGGTTTCATTCATGTGTTGATAACAAATGGAGTAGACCATTATTTTGTCAATTAAAGGATGCTTACTTACTTACTTACTTAGTCCTTTTTAACCTCATCTACCTTGCGGTGTAGAGGTTTGACAGAAAGATCGCCATCTATCCCTATCCATAGACAGTTTCTTGGACTCTGCCCATTCTAATCCCCGACCGTCGATCCCTCTCTTAATATTGTCCAACCAACTAATCCTTCTTCTTCCCCTGGGTCTCCTGCCGGAGATTCTGGTCTCCATCGCTTTCTTAGGTAGCCGAACCTCCTCCATCCTGTTTACATGGCCGAACCACCTCAACTGCGCTCTCTCAATTACTTGGGAGAGCGGTTCACATTTTAATGCGGTTCTGATCGTGGTGTTTCTGATACGGTCTCTCCTAGTCTTGCCTTCAATTTTCCGGAGAAACCTCATTTCTATAGTCTGAAGGCGGCTACGATCAGATTCCTTTAACGGCCATGATTCGCTACCATAAGTAAGCACAGGAACAAAAGTAGAGCGGTACACCGCCAGTTTTGTTTCCCTGGCCACTTCTCTTTTACTTAAAAACTTCCTATTAATAGCGGAGAACAGCTTCCCCGCTGCGGCCACTCTAGCATTCATTTCCTCTTTTAACCTTCCGCTCTCACTGAACATCGACCCAAGGTAAAAGGATGCTTAAATGGACTATTTGCTTGGAGATGATTCAGTGTCTTTGAATTGAATTTATACCAGAAAACAAAAACTAGAATGTTTCAAGAATGATTAATCTCTGCATTTAAATTTTGTGATCTAGTTAAGCTGTAACAAAAAAGAATTCCTTAAAGGGATTTACAAAATATTCAGTAAACGTTTTCATTATCATAAGTAAAGAAGTAATTTAAAATTATGTATAGCCAGAACAATGCACTTAGGGCATTGCTCGGGAGTAGAAACATCGAGTCCTTATTTCGATTTTTAAAGTGCAGTGTTAATCAGAATTATGATTGTAATTTAAAAAAAAAAACAGCAAACAGATAAGATTTTCAATTACGATATTTAAAACTTGTTTAAATTAAGTGTTTTAAAGTTAATTGATGAAATTGATCTTATCACGGTCTCTTATAAAAACCGATATATCGATAAATCTAAAAAGTACTGTATATTACTAGTGACCAGCTGTTATTTGTCAGTATTATGGTTTGAGTTTTGACCTTGAGTGATAAAAAAGTTGTTGCTAGAGTTAAAAAATGTTTAATACAGGGGGGATGTATTTTAATTTATAATTTAACATAGGAGTTGTTGTCATGAACTTAAATAAGTGAATAATTTAGTGCCCAGTGTTAGGCGTTTAATGTTAATTCAAAGGTACCTGTAAGCAAATTATTTTCCTTTCAGTAACCTTTTGTAAATGTTTCGAAGGATGAAATGAAACTGGTAAAGTTCTAGTTACAACTCTAAAGTAATGCACAATTTAGGGTATGTATAAAATACAATTTATTTTTTGGGATACGTTTAAAATATAAATAACTTGACTTATAGAGTGAATATTATTTATTTTATAAAATAACCATACATGATATAAGTATGATTTGTTTCATTTATTTCAGTTCATATATTGAATTAATTTGAAGAGATTACTGAAACTTTGGAGAGTTTAAAAATTATAGCAATTGTTATGTTGATCTCTAGATTGTTATCAAAAATGATATAAAAAAAAAAGTTATAGATAATATAAGGAACAGATATCTGTTTATTTATCACCTTTTTTTTATTATCTAATTATTTACTTACTTTAATATTTGTAATGAAAACCTAGGTTAATGGAGTCAGTTATGGATACTGTGGCCAGTGAATTATTTAAGTGTAGCGATAAAACCTGTGCAGTGTGTGGTGATATTGCTCTTGGTTATAATTTTAATGCTGTTACATGTGAATCATGTAAAGCATTTTTCCGAAGAAATGCTTTAAAAGATAAGGTATTTTTTTTAAATATCAGATAATACAAAATATTCTGCCGTTAATATCCATATCAGGTTTAAATTGTTTTCATAAGAATTGTACATTTGATTATCCAATTATAAAAATATATAGTAATAATTCGAGGAGAAAAGTCAGGGTAAGTTAGAATGGAGCTCCCATCCTAATTGATTAGATTTTTGCAAAGTTCCAAGGACTCGCGTTATCTTGTAAAAACAAAATTCGATTCACTAAGATTACTATTTTGATTTAGTTCAGTGATCATTATAAAAAGTTTATGGCAAACTGAAAGAAGCGGCAGAATTTTATAAGCTAAGTATTATTTAATTTTGGTTTTTAGAATGATGATTAAAATTGGTGACCAATTATGATTTTAGGAACTGCGTTGTCCATTTAAAGAATCCTGTCAGATAAACAGTATCACAAGACGTTTCTGTCAGCGATGTCGTCTAGCTAAATGTTATGTTGTTGGAATGAAACGTGAGCTAATAATGACCGAAGCGGACAAAGAGAAAAAAAGACGGAAAATAGAAGCCAATAAAGCTAAACAAGGATGTTATAATAGCACATCGAAAAAAGTTAATTCAACGGGTAATACGGTTAGTGAAGGAATACAAGCATCTGTGGATACGGTTGAACGAGGAATACAAACAGAACCACTAGCAAAGAATTGCGGTTGCTCTTGCATTATGTCTTGTATCTTGAAACCAAATGTTTATATATGTTCTCCAACACCTGCAGTTTCACCACCGATTGGATCAGATCCAAATAGTCCAATTTCCTCATGGTATTGTATAATGCATTCTACTTTATACATTAAAGGTTTTTACTGAATTCTTAAATTATTATTAAATTTTTTTTTAGGAAATCGGATAAAGCTCTTGGCTATATACCTTTAACTTCGGCACATAGAGCATTATTAGAAGATTTAATAATTGCCAGTAAAGCTTTAGACGCACCAGTAGATCAAGAAATTAGCAATTTATTAGGTGAAGAATTTAAGGTTAGTTACTTAGGAAATAACAAAGGAAATATAATGAAACTTTATAAATCATTTATAAGCAATATTAGATTATTATTTTAAAAATATTATTGCAGAGTTGTGGATCAAAAAGTTTACTAGATGTTATAAATTTAACAGCTTTAGCAATAAGAAGACTGATAAAAATGTGCAAAAGAATTAGTGCTTTTAGGACACTTTGCCAAGAAGATCAGTTGTCATTATTAAAACAAGGTTGTACACAAATGATGATTTTAAGGAGCGTAGCTACTTTTGATCCAGATAGAAATTCTTGGAAGGTAAGTGATATAGATTTGTTAATCAAAACTGTTAATGAAACAGACTTGGAAATATTTTAGGACAAGAGATTTTTTGTTAGGAGTCTGTTTCATTTTGTAGTCATCGATCGATTTCAGGCAATAGCCAATTATCAGAATGTTTTGATGTGAGATCGAGGATTAGTACAATGGTAAAAAGAGCCTGTACTCTCATATCCAAAGCCGTCGATCTGTCGATGGACGAGCGCCAGCGATCTGTCGATGATACAGATGCGCAAGCTATCAAGAAAAAAAAAATTGGTTATGTTTTCCAGCTTTGGGGTCTTCCACCAAAACTGGAAACTTTCTAGTTGAAATTCAAGGTCACAAAATAATTGTAAATCTCTGATGTGAAGTATTTTAAGTTGTTTTCCATTGGTCAAATCTTTTTCCCTTCCTATTTTGGATATTAGATGAATACAGTGGTGAACTAAAAAGGGGTTCATTATTAAACTATATGGGTTAATTTTTTGTCACATTTGCGAGCCTCTTTTTTCCAGGCATAGTGGGAACTATCAGAAACTATGCAAGGAATATAATATAGAGAGGGGGATGAAAGAATGGGCCGCCAATTTTAGGCGAAAGTATGTGGTACAGATGGAGTATGGGGCCCATCCGAGATCAGACATCTTGGTAAGCCTAGGAAAGCTAGCCACAGCCTTTCAGGCAAAGCTAGTTGCGATCATTACTTGAGCCGCTGAAATAAGTAGATCTGGAGGGTAACTCCAGGGTCGTCATTCATTCAGATAGCCAGGCGGCACGGCTTCAACGATTTTCTATAAACTATATTATGTTAACTACCCATACAAAGCCCTACAACTTTTATTTGAAACATTTCTCTGGGTAGATATTTAAGTGGGTTTTGGGGAAAGAGGTGGGGCTTATGTTTTCTTCTAAAGTGGTATTTTAATATATTATATAATTGTGTCATCTGAATAACATTAAATAGAATTAAATATGTTGCAAATATTTCGAGTTTGAACAATATCGGTTAACTGGAAGTACGTTTGTTTCTACTTAACAGTTTTCTCACCATGTTGACCACACAGCCACATATTCCGAAGAGAACCTCAGCCGGTATGCAGCGCTTGCATATAAACGATTCCGCATATTCTATTGGAATGTTCGAAATATGTAAACGCGCGGGCCAGTCTTACAGATGTATTAGGATACAGTGAGGGCAATATCAATAAGACTTTCGAATATCTTAGGGAGGTTCATCTATTTCATTTGTTGTGAAACTAGCTGTACATATGTATGTGTTTAGTTGTTTGCTGTTGTCTTGTGTATAACTATTTATTTTATAAGTGATATAAGGGAGTAGATTGTGGGTTTGCTATAGAAATTGTTAGAGTGGTGGGTATGGATATGCATCCCGGATGAGTGCTTACAAATTAGAAACAGGTGCAAAGGACCATAGCTGTTGTGCACCTTAAAAAAATCCAGAAAAAAAAACAGTTTTCTCCATAAAAACACCAACGAATTTCATTAAATTTGATACACTAACTGTGAATAACGATATCTATCAGTTTTGTTTGAAACTTTGTGTTTGAGTAATTCATTTAAATAAGTTTTGGAGGGTTAGAGGAGGTTATGCTCTCTTTAAAAAAGTCATTTTATTAAGTTTACATCTACCATCTATCATTCAGTTAAGATATAAAACTGAACACAAACATTCAGTAAAAATTATAAGTTTGAAAACAGATTGTCAGTTACAGTCTTATAAACTGCAGTAAGAGTCGGGTGAGTATTCCACTCCAGATTTTTCAAATTTATCAATTTTTTCCACCAATCACCAACGGTTTTCTTTCAGTTTGGTTTGCTAGCTACCTCCATTATGTTACATATTTATTATATATTTATTAATATACTGAATTAGTATGAAAATAATTGTTTATCTTAAACAAGTTTCTAATTTTTTGTAATGAGTATAATATCAATTTCATTGGACTTTAACGTAGAAGCTGACAAACTTATTTATCATTTTTTGGAACTTTTATTCATGAAAATTTGATTGGTTTCTAAAAATCTTTGGGCGTTAGGCTTACCTCTTAAAAACATTTTTATATAATGGATGTATGGTAGACCAACTTTATAATAATAATGACAATCATTTGGTAAGTGGTTTCTTCAGTTTTGAAGAAAATATGTCAGACAGTTGTAAAAAGAATGCAGTAAGAAAAGTCTGGTGAGCGTTGTTTAAATAAAAAATGTTGTACACCTATCTTATGGCATATGAGAAATTAATCTCTATTAGTTAATTAATTTAGACATTAGATTTATTTATTTTTATTCAAATAATGCAAATAGTTGGTAAAAGACGTATAATACTTTACATATAAATAAATGAAACGAAGGGTAAATGAATAAAGAAATAATAAATAGACATTTAACATATTGAATGACAAAAATTAATATCAAATAAAATTGAATAATAACACAAAAAAAACTGAAAGATCACTTATTAAATAAAGTAAAATAAATTTCTTTGTTTTCACGTTATAATTAAATATAAATATTCTAATTAATTATTCAAATCTGGAGTTAAATTAAACAAGAATTTATTTTATCACCATCACTGTAACTATTTAAGTTGGGGATACGAGAATTAAAAAATCGTCCTATTATAAATAGTGTAATCATTAACAAAATACTTGCCATTCAACTGAATTACACCGTATAATCTTAAACTATATCCTATATAATAATTAATTAATCTTAAGTAACCAAGCTGCGCAATATTGGACAAAATCATATTATTGGTTTTGTGATTATTAATTTTTTAAACGTCTTTAGAAAATTATATTTATTAAAATTAAATTATATTAATTAAAAGTAATAATTTCGCTAAATGATATTGAAAGTAGGGAATAAAAATAGTAAAGTTGGTGTTATCAGAAAAAAAAAAAATCTGGAGTTAGCCCACCTGTGTTTGTTTTTCTTATTTTTTTTATCTGTATATTATTTATTTATACCTTTATTTATTATTATGCAATGTGGGGAATTTCGATAGAGTTTATTGATGATTGAATTGACATTTTTGTAATGTCAACATTATTTTTACATAACAAAATAGTTTCAGCGTTTTACTGTTAAATATCATCACCTTTTTAATTTTCATCATTACATTTAATAAAATATTATAAAATGCTATCCAAAAAATATGAAAACAAAAATTCCAAATTCTGAATTATGCAAAATTTAGTAATTTTTATATTCTGTGTACGTGGTGAATGGATGAAGAAATAGCTCTTAGATATTATACGCTATTTTCCATTATATAGTGTGCACTCTGACTTTGAATTGTGTTGGTCAATGATATCAAACTGTTTATCAAGATATTTTGACGATGAGTGAATATCAGAAAAAGCTGATAACCACAAAAGAAGCAGGCTATCACAGAAAAAAAAAATAACTTGTTATGCTAGCAATATCTGAAAGAGGAACATATATTTCATGATTTTTCTACAGCAGTTGCTCTAACAAACTTCAGAATTACATCTAAATACAATTGACCTTTCTGCGCCACTATTATTTATACTTTGTGTGGCTTAGAATAATGTGTGGATTTATGGGTTCAATAGTGTTTGATAATAGCACTTGTAAATTCCTGCCAAAACATATGCTAGAAAACATGGAGAAAAACGGATTGGTTCTGCCAATAAAAAGGGGAGACAAGACCACAATCATTGGATATCCAGTTGCTATAGAATACTTAACATAGAAAGACTTAAATCATAGAACAATACATGAAGAGAGCAAAAGGAGCTGGGAAATATCTGGTAGAGAAACAACCCATGATTTTTCTCACAGCGGTTGGTTTAGCGAGTTTCAGAATAGTTATGGAACTATTTGTAGAAACATCTGTATAAATTTGGCATTGTTGCATCACCGATGTGTTTTAATTGGTGATGATGGCTCGAAGAATACAGGGAATCAGTTGACGCAATTCCCGGCGCTGATGGCAGTCAAAAATAATCAGGATGAAAGGATTTACCAGGCTCTTATAGCCGAAAAGTCTCAGACCTTTAAAAAACTAGTTTAAAAAAAAAACATTGCCTCGACGTAATAGAATTGAACTAGCGAGCCTATATTTATTCGTGTCCTACGTTGTTTTTATATTCACAACTTGAAGTAGAAGAAAATTAATTATTTATGTCCGAGCTTATCGAAATTAAAAAATAAAAAAAATAAAGCTTAATCTTAACTGGCTACTTAATTTATTTCCAACAATTGCAGCCTTCCTACTAAATCAAAATATATAGTTTTTTTTTTCTTCGACACATTTGTGGTACAAGCAAATAATGAATAAAAAAACTTGGAAAAATTCACTGTAAAACTCTCAACAGACAGAGAAAAACCGCGGTTATATTTGGATGGTTATGATTAATTTAAGTTTATATACCCTGGCAGCTCACTAATTAGAGGCGATCTTTTTCTTACTACTGTTGGGCACGGTACTGGGTTAGTTAGCCTTTTTTTTTTATTTGTATTTACTCTCTTAAGAGGTTGTAAATGTAATCGTTTTAATTGTCTTAAGTGTTCGATGTCAAATTTTCGAATTACGAAATCGATTAAAATTTGAAAAATTTCTGTTGTATATAAAATATTGTTAGGACAAATTTTTAATTTTTTTTTTTTTACAAAATTAAAAAAAAAAAGATCCTAACTAAGGATTTTAATATCTTAATTTTTAGGAATTTCTCTTATTGCTGTAAGAGGAAGTATTCCGATCGTTTCAAATTTTCTAAATTGAATTTCATCGGAAATAGATTATGTTTTCAGTACGAAAAATTGTTTGTAACTTAACTGCGTCTTGTGTGTGAACAAAGTATCTTAAAAAACAAAAACTGACAGCAAAACTTGATATTGCGTTTGGGTTTCATCACCACACATGAAATTAAAGTCTTGGTTAAAATTCCATCAACAGGAAGTGCGACTTTTCCAGGCACTTTGATTTCTAGGCACGTTCTAAGACGATCTGAAAGGTTTTTTCTGCTGACTTCTGGACTACAATGTAATCCGTTCAACTACTATGTGCCTTGCGTAGTTACACGCTACCCCACTATTTCTGTATTTATGTTTACAACAAATGAGTGAAATTTTCAAATGTAAAGAAAAGTTATGAATTTTATAACTTTATTAATTACAATAAGTGCTTCCACTACAGACACAATATGTATATAAAGAATGATGTAAGCAAACTCAGTCTACTATTTACCAATTTGTATTTGGAATCGAAAACAAAAAAAATGCTTGACTATTTATCATTCTTTTTATTGGCAGCATTTGTATATCTTATTTTTTTATTTTATTTATTTCTTTTTCTATAGATACCTCACACTGTAGACCAGATGTCTCGTATAAAAGTTGAAGTTTTAAAGGAGGCTAGAGGAAATTTATATGAAGCACACGAAGCATTTTTAAGAAGTTTTGATGCAAGAGCATCCAGTGATACTGCAATAATTTGTTTATTAATAGCTGTTGCATTATTTGATCCTACCAGAAATCATCTTGAAGATAAAGTGAACATTGCTCAACATCAGGTATGTAAAATTTGCGATTAATTTCTCTTATAAGTTTTTTTAATTTCTAGTTTCTCTTATTATTGGTAAGAGGAAAATATTAAGATCCTATTAAATTTTCACAGAAAAGTTTCACTGGTTAAACATTTTTTGAGATACCTAAACTAAGGAAATAAAAAAAATCTGGTGTGAAACACTCACACACAACTTTCTCTTACTCCAGTTCTCAAAATTATAATTGACAAATTTTATAGTTAGTGTACCAAATTTAATTAAATTCGTCGAAAACTGAAAAAAAAAAAAACTGTCCAGTAAAAGCGCACTTTCGGTTTACTAATTTTCTTGAAACTCGGAATTTTGGCCATCTATTTATTTCTAATTAATTTCGTTTGGATGATAAAATTATATAATCAACTATGATAGTGCTTAAGAGAAAAACATAACCCCACCCCCTCCCCTAATAGTGCCCTTAAATGAATTTTCTCAGAGAAATATTTTAAATAAAAGTTATAGATCTCTGTATTTTTAGTTTATACAGGAAGTTTCAAGAAAATCGTCAGAGTCATTTTTGAGAAAATCGTGAAAAAGTGAAAAATATCATTTAGTAAAGTGGTAATGTAAACGCACTTCCGGTTATCCGATTTTTTTCAAACTCGGAATTTCAACAACATATTTATTTAATTTTAATTAACACTATTTAGATGACAAAATTGTCAAATAAACTGAAATAGCACTTTAGATGAAAACCTATCCCCAGCTCTCCCCCATAACTGCCCTTAAATGAATTTTCCCAGAGAAATGTTTCAAATAAAAGTTGTAGCTCTTTGTATATGGAAGAAATTCGTCGGAACCGTTTTTGAGAAAATTGCAAAAAATAAAAAAAACACAACTTGTTGGAATTCCGGTTGAGGAATTTTGACAGATAACGTAGGGTCAGACCTAAACAGAATATCAAGTTTCAACTTTTTACGGTTTTTCGTTTTGAGCTATGCTGTTCATACACACACACACACACACACACCACAGACCATTTGCTAAAAACCACTCTTTTCGACTCAGGGGACCTCAAAACGGATATTTCCGGTGAAAACTTGATATCGAAAATTTGACAGGATTACAATACTTCCTCTTACTATAGGAGTAAGAGAAAGTAAAAAGTATTTAGAGTTGTCTGTTTGTTTGTTTGTGAGTGCATATAAGTGTGAACAAAATATTTCAAAAACGAAAATAATTGTAAGTATGCTCCAATTTGACTTGACATTCCGTTTAGTTATCTCAATCGCGTCTGATATAAATTATTTGGTCAAAATCTGGGGGTGGAACAGTAATGTTTAAACTTTGCTTTAAAATACCTCCTTCAGTGCAATGTGTGGTTCTACCACCTATATAATATTGAGTTATTTTTTTAGAACCAATGCTGGAATTCCAAATTTGAAGAAAATCGGTAAACCAGAAGTGCGACATTAAAGAATACGGTATAAACCTAAACCTACCTATCACTTTTATTTGAATAATCTTTGCGGAAAAATATTTATTTTTGGTGTACTGAGGAATATTTGTCGCTACATTGCCAATATTATTTGAGTTTGTTCAAATTTTGGTGATTTGTTCTGGATTTTTGCGACTACATATTTTTTCGATTTTTATATGCCATCTGTGCTAAAAAATATATACTTTTGTTTGGGTGACTTAGTAAAATATGTCCTATGTTTAAAGAAAATTTGGCAATTTTATAATTATAGAAAGTCGTAATTAGGTCGTAAGAGAGACCTAATTTTTCTTCATGTATGAAACCAATTATTGGAGTTTAAGAAAGTTGAAATTAGGTATTTGTTGTTCCACACATCAAAGAATATGTAAGCAGGAAACAGTTATTTATTTTATTAGAGAAGCATTTTATTTTTAAACCATTTAAAAAAAAATGTCTTTATTTTACATAATTATATTATGGACGATGTTTTCATAACCATTTCTTTTTTTTTTATTTGAATGAAGAGAAGATTTCATACTTTGTAATTCTTATTTTAACACCGACTTTTGTACGTCAATAAACTTAACAATGTTATCTTAATTCTCATAATTTAATGTTTGTTTCTATCAATTCCAGGGAACGTATTATGAGCTACTGCAAAGATATTTAGAAAGTATATACTGTTATAGAGATGCTAAAGAAATTTATGATCATTTAATATGGAAAATGTCAGAATTGAGACAATTAAATGAGGAATATGTAAGGGTATATTTGGATGTAAATCCAAGTCAGGTTGAACCATTACTTATAGAAATATTCGATCTGAAACCACACTGATTTTGTTAATAATACTTTTTTTTCCCCCAAAATTAGTACAGAAAAAAAATATTTGAAAGTATCCACATTTCCTTTAGATTAAACAATCATTATATTGTGATACAGTTTAATGTTTTTTTTTCACACTCAAAAGCTATGATAGAAACCTTATTTAAATATTTTTATTTATTTAAATTTAATAATTTTTATTTTTAAATGTATCCAGAATAGAATAAATGAATAGATGAATAAGTTATTTATTTATAATTTCTAATCATAGTTGTTGTCACTTTTGTTGAATGAAAATTCACAAAAAAATTTTTTTTGGACAGATTGACCTCAAATAAATGTAGTTTAATAAAAGAAATACATATTATCCTTTTAGCAATGAAAGTTGAAATAAGATTCAGGGTAACATATTTTTTTTAAAAATAGTATACAGTCTTCCGAGAAAAAAATACTGTAAATATCATTAAGTAAATATCTGAATAACTAAAATCTTCCTAGTTATTTTCAGTAGTTTCTGTGGGTTACATCTATAAAATAAATAAGGAAAAACAAAATTATGCAGATTATTTTCTTTATCAACAAAGCATAAAACGTGCAAAGCATTAAAATTCCGTAAGAACAAAATGTAGCGAACAAACACACTACAATATTAATGGATAGACATTTTATTATTTATATTTTTAATTTTATCAGCAGTTTATAGATGTATATATATATATTTTTTTAAATCAGGCTTTAACTATAACTAGGGTTCAGGAAAGGGAATAGCTCAGCGGTTAGCGCGCTGGTACTTCCAACGTGGAGATCCCGGATTCGAGTCCAGCCGTGCTACTCTTAGATTTTTTTCTTCCTAGGAGGCTCTACCGGTCACTGTTCGGTGTTGGACAGTGTTGTCTGTAACTTTGAGAACACTGTCCGGAGGCCGACAGTGCACTGAGAAGGCTCCGGGTGCTAATGACCATAGATGTTGACGCGCCTTTAACTAAAAAAAATATATATCATATGTATATAATACTAGGTTTCCAGAATTTTTTATTTTTTTTTAAATTACGATATTGAATTTACCTGTTCTGCCAAATGGATACTATATTAAAAAAAAATTTAAAGACCTAACTTTGTTTTAATGACCTAAAATAGAGAAACGGTTCTAAAATATATATATTACAATATATATATATTGTTTTTTAAAAAATAATCCCGGAGGGTTTATCTTTTATAATTATATAAAGATCTACGTATATACTACAGATTATATAAAGAAATTTTTCAAAATACTTTTATTTACTTATTATTTTCCACTTGTTTTTTGAGGATATTGGTCTCATAGGGAAGAAATAGAAATCAATCCTTAGCGGGATGTTTCGATTTCAATTTGTACACAGCTTTCCTTTCTTCCCATCCAAATCTACAATCCGCCACCCACAATATCCAAAAATCACTTAAAGAAAGTAGAATTATGGTGCAAACAATGGAAAATTAAAATTAATGAGAGTAAAAGCACCAATGTAACGTTTACAATGCCCCGAGGAACTTGTCCTTCACTATATTATAATAATATTCCCATCCCTGTTGCAGACACACCGTGAAGTACTTGGATAAAAGACTCACATGGAACCCACATACTAGACTTAAACGACAAGAGCTAAACTCTCGATACACACTACTTCTTAGACTACTACACAAACTCTCCAAACTCTCATTTGACAACATAGCACTTTGTATACAAAACAATTTTACGACCAACTTGGACTTACGGGGTTGAAGTCTGGCGGGCTCAACCCAAGCAATCCAATTCAAAAAGAATCCAGTCCCTCCAATCCAAAATCCTCCGAAAAATCACCCAACAAGCTCCATATTACGTATCCAACCTGACCTTACACAACGCACCTAAAAATCCCTTTCATCACAGAAATGATATCTTACACGTTTCAGAAAATTCCATGAATCTCTCCTCCTTCATCCTAACCCTCTCGTCCTATAATTCACCTCTGCCCATATTCCAGATAGATCTCCCCGCCGACTGAAACGCCTGTGGCCGCCAGACTTACTTTTCCAACATCAAACTGCTCTAAGTAAACAATAAGGGACATTATTATTGAATAATGCCCCTCACAAGTCTACATGTCTATATTTTCGCTTATCATTTTTGCTTATTGTATTATACATACTGTTGTAAATATCAATACAAGTATTAAAAAAAATTAAAGTTATCTTCAACGCGACAAATAACAAATGTCTGTAAGTATTTACAGCTACCTACATAATAAACAGTAATAAAATTTACTAATTACCAATAAATTATAGGTACTTAATAAATAGTTTTACAGATAAAAATTTGAACCTTATTAAATAATAATATATATAAAAATAATAGCGCTTAAAAAATTATATATCTTTTACAGTTTATATTATGGTTAGATCACATAGTTAAATGTTATAATTTACTCGTCGATATTTGTTATTAGTTTCTTCTCTTGTTTTATTATAAGCACTGATACTTCGAATGAAAATCGTAACATCTACTAAGAACTAAAGTTTAATTTCTTACCAAGTGGAAAATAATAATTAAACAAATGGTCGAGAAAATCTACAGTATGTGATACTTTATTTACATTTTTGAAATGTTAAACAGATTTTCTCATTGAATAAAGTCTCTCTAAATAATTTAGTTTCCTGTGAAATGAAAATATTTATTATCACACAGATTGTACTATTTTATTTTATTTTATTTTTTTTATTCAATAAGATTAAAGTAGCTATTATATAGTTGTAAGTAGTTAATTGTAGACATTACAATTAACCAGGATGGTTCTTCCATACAGTTCAGCTATTTCAATATGTGATATGAGAATATCTAAGTCTGTTGTTTGTGCCTTTTAGAAAAAATATTATAGGAAAATGTTATAGCTTAAAGAAGTTATTAATTAATGCATTGAACCAATATACTTCCCTTTTCATAAAATAGTTATTAAAAAAAAACCAAAACAAAAAACCTAATGTTGAAAAGAGAAAGAAACGTAGGACAAACTCGAGATTTATATTTATTTTTACCTCATCTTAATTAACTTTTTAAGAGGATTGATCAGGATTTTCGTCATCAACTCCTTGATCATCAAGAATTATTGATCATTTTTTGAGGAGTTAGTTTGATTAATTTAGGGATAGGTGGAATTTCTTAAAAAAAAAAAGAAGGATTTTAGGAAGTTCTGGGGAAGGAAGGAACGTCATTATACCTCACATTACAAGTGCCATTTCACTGAATTCTATGGTTCTATTATTAATAAAATGTTGATGTGAATTTGTTGCTATTATTTCGAGTTTGACCGGAAGTTTGAATTTCCTATATAGTTTTTTTGTTTTTTTTAGAGTTCGGCGAATTTCTCGATAACGACACTAGCTAGCAGGGTTTCTTTGAACATCGTATTATTGTATGATAATCTATCTATCGATTGTATAATATTTAATGACAACTTAAAAAATGAAAATGTACTAAAAATTCAAATTTAAAGAAAATTTTGTTAATTAGAAAACTGAATAAGCAAAAATCATATAAATGTTTTATCCTAAATTAATTTTTTTCAAATTTTTATCATAATAATAATTAAGTTTGTGCAGGAAATGATAATTTATAAAAAAAATTTTTTGTGATAATGATGTTTACATTCAGTTTCAAAAATAAGTTACCAAAAATTTTTATTACACTTAGGATATATATTTCATGACAATATATGATTCTTACAATGTAAATGAATAATTAATTATTGTGAATTTTTTTTTTAATAAAAGTACATTATTTCAAAAGATTTTTCATTAAAATTATATAGTTATGTATATGTAGTTTGATTTTTCTATTTGTTAATGTGTTTAAATTAAGTTTTCACCGAAAATACATGTTTTAGGTCCCCTGAATACACACACATATATATATATGTTGATTCTGTGGATAAGTCCGCAACGTTGGATAACATCTGGTATTTTATCCGTCGTAGCATGCATATTATTGAACCTTATAATCTCCCCTTATATATATATAAAACCAACAAGTGTGAGTATAACAGAAGAAATATTGCGTTGAAGTGAACTCTCTACAAGAACTTGGTGAATTTGCTCTGACGATAAATATAAACTGAGGAACAATATAAATATGCATGCTACGACGAATAAAATATTAGGTATATATATGTGTGTGTGTGTGTGTTTTAACAGAATATCTCAAAAACGAAATGTCGCAGGAAGCTCTCAAACTTGGTATTCCATTTAGGCCCTATCACAACTTCAGACACGAAGATTTCTGGCAAAATCCATCTAGCGGTGGAAGTGTGACTTTACTGTGTTTTTTTTTCAGTTTTTCCTGATTTTCTCATAAATGATTCCAACGAGTTTCTTTAAACTTCTTATACTATCTACACACATTATTATTATTATTATTATTATTATTATTATTATTATTGAATCCGGGTGCCTAATGGCTTGGGACCTAAGCTTGTATGGCTTTTATCACCCCCCCCCATTCCAACCCCCTATTAATCTCTTCCGGTAGTCTACCGGTTAATCTGCAATATCCCAAGATATCCTTCAACTCCAACTCACCCACGCAATCCCGCGAGAGTGGTGCCCCCCGAATACACGATACCTAGTGCCAGCGAAACGGGGACACTGACCGTTTCCCTGACTCCATCATCAAGTTCTGACAAGTGGGGCTAGATGTCTTCCCTATATTATACAAGTGACTAGACACCCAAGGTCCCCAGACCTATCCTACTAAGGGACAGGAGATAATCCGAAACCCCCTGCCTGATTCCTTTTATAAATCTTTTAGCCAGGAGGCACCCCTGCCTGCCCTTCCAGCATCTCTCCAAGACTCTCGTTCCCCAAAGTCTAATCTGTTTATCACAGAACCTCTTAGTGACGACAAGGGCTGACTCGGGACCACAAAAAGGTAAAGAGGATCCCTACCTAGCCAGCCGTCCGCCCTCTCATTGCCCTCTATTCCCGCATATCCAGGTACCTAATAGAGTCGTACCTTACCCCTCCGAGCCTTCTCCTACATTCTCTCACAAATTTCGAACTCCAACACGGCTTGCTCAAAGCCCTCAGTGCGGCCTGACTGTCAGAAAATATCCGCACCTCTTTAATCTCTCCCTGCCATTCCCCCGCAAGGCAGCAGCACTCGATAATACCCATAACCTCGGACTGAAAGACAGCGGCTAAACCACCCAAGGCCACCGAACTCCCCCTGTCCAATTCCTGCAACCATCTCCCACTCATGACAGGCCAGTTCCCTCCTGCCTAGAGCCATCTGAATAACAGCGAATAATGCCGTTACCCGCCTCCGTTAGCCTCATAAGGGTGTTATCCCCTATACTACCAATACTAATCTCATAATCCCTCCCAAATCCCCATTTCTTGCTCGTCTCATCAATTTTGGAGAGCAGAAATTGGTTTACTTGCCAAATCTCATCCTCGATCCTAGTGTGATTCCCCCGGAAGGTTCTCACCCAGTCTCCCTTACATCTCATTCTGAGATAACCCTTCATCGCTTCACCCACAACCACATACTGAAGAGGGGTTAGCTCCAGCAACATCTCCAGTGCCACCGCCGGTGTCGTTCTCATCGCACCCGTTATAGCCAAACAGGCCGAACGCTGCACTCCTTGCAGCTTCTTGCTATTCCTCCCTATCAAGAAACCCGGCCACCATGCCACTGCAGCATAGTGTATCCTTGGCTTCACCAAATTCTCATAAATCCAATGAAGGCCTCGTAGAATCTACACACATAAATACCTATCACTTTTATTTGAAACATTTTCCGGGCGGAGGGGAGTCTAGGGAAACAGTAGCATTATGCCTTCCTCTAAAGTACCACTCACTATAATATATTATTTTACCATCTAAATAATATTAATATACGTTAGAAAATTGCTAGACTTCTAAATTTGAAGAAAATCGGTTAACCGGATGTGCGATTTATGGAATAGGTTTTAGAATTTTCAAAAAAAAAAAAAAAAACGGTCAAATGATTTTAATTAAACTTGGAATACTTTGCAACATAGATAAAAACTTATCATCTTTATTTGAAACTTTTTTTTGAAAAAAAACTTGATTTTAGAGGGCTCTGTCAGTAGTTTAAATTTAAATTCGCACAAGCTTTGATGGTTTGATATAGAGGCGCTCACACAAGACTGACCAAGTATACAAGTAAATTTCCCACCACCGCATTTATAGCCAGCCCAACTAAACATTGTAATAACGTTGTATTTTAAAGAAAATATGTTGATTAAATTGTATTAATTATTAAAGTAAGAGAAAGTCGTGTGAGTGTTTCAACCAGACCTTTTTCGAAATCTGTCCAACCGGTATAAGAAGTCATACTTTAAATTGATTTTTTTTCTGAAAAAACTCACTTATTGGGGAGACAATATAAATATATAGATTGTTGTAGGGGGATTATTGCACTGCGACCTGAAAGATCTATTGTGACCCCCCCCCCGAGCCTTCTCCAATGCATAGCCGGCATCCAGGCAGTGTTCTCTAGCTATAGAAAAACACTGCCCATCACCGGACAGTGAGTTGTAGAGGCTCCTAGGAAGAGAAAATCTAAGGGCAGCATGCTGGATTCGAACCCGGGACATCCGCGTTGCTAGTCTGGCGCGCAACCAATGCGCTAATACCTTTCTTCTCACTTGGCTTTCGCCAATTAAGTAGGGACGGAGACCCTAGTTTGTGTATTGTGTTTGTTCTTGGCTGTGTAAAGTGTGTTGTGTACTGTGCATGGAGTACAGAGCTGTGGTAACCCTTGGGGTCGCTACTCCCTAAGTAACTACACGCAACAGATACCCCTTGCGGGCAAAATATATACTAACATTTGAGTACTACACTTACTAAAATATTTTTTCAGGGACATTGTTCATTATTGAGCAACTATAGCTGCAACTGGCAAGTGGCCAGGGAACCTTCATGTTCGGATCACCGGTGTAGTGAAACTAATAGGAAAAACCACAAAGATATAATGGTGGAATGATCATCTTAAGAGGTTAGAATCTAGGTGAGTTTTAAGATAAGTAGGACTGGATTACTTTATTGGTCAGCTGGTTAAAGTATTTACAACGAAGATATATCGCAGGCCGAAAAGGAGTGGTTGGAAAAGATTTTACAGAGAGATAATGGAGCATTCCGCTTGTACAAGAACTGATAAGATTTTAAAACTTCTCTAATACATCCACTTTTCAAGCTTACAGCACCATATCTGGACCGGAAGGGTTACATCTTTGCATATGTACATAGTTAAAAGCGGTAGAATCAAGTGGGCTACGCAGACGTTTTAAGCTCCTTTTGTTTATGATGGAATTTATCCTGTCCTACTTCAAAAAGGGCTGGGTGTTTTGGTCCCTCATTTATTCTGTATCCTCAGAGCATTATGTTTGGAGACATTTATCAGTAGCCTAAAGGAATGCCAAGGTTTGTTATCTGCACCAAAAGTGGACGGGATTAAGGCTCACAGATCATATATCTACTTAGAAAGAGAAAGTAATACATAATGCATTGCATATATTTTTTATTTTACAATTTTGCTATAAATATTAAGATCACAGAATTCATAATAAGTTATGAGCATTTATATTTGCAATGGTTACAGTTGCAATGGAGACTTTATTAGGAATTCCACCGCTCTTTGTAGAGGTGAAAACTATGGCAATGAAAGCCTATTATAGAATTAAACAGGTAGGTTTTTGGCAGGGTAAGCGATATGGTCACTCTACCATTCATCGCGACATGCTTTTGAAGGTTCCTGTTATACGTTTTCCATCTGATAGAATGTTGAAGACTTTTGTTTTCGAGCATTCTTACAGTGTCAGGTTACCCTCTAGGGAAGATTGGTCAATATGGGGTCTGACTGGCGTGATACCTGATAATTACTTCCGGTGTTACACGGACGGTTCCAGAATGGATGGTAGGTCTGGAGCTGCGGTCTATTTTGAGACCGGAGATCATTTGGCAGTATCTCTTGGTGAATGGACCACGGTCTTCCAGACTGAGGTTTATGCTATTCTTTGTTGTGTTTTGGATGAGAGGGTACGTAACACTAACTTAAAAGGTGTTTGTATCTGCTCGGACAGCCAAGCTGCGTTGAAGGCGCAGAGTTCATGTGTCTTCACTTTCAGGTTGGTGTTAGAATGTTCTAAAAGACTGTAAGAACTTTCTTCTCTGAAGGATGTGCTTCTAATCTGGGTGCCAGGTCACATGGGAATTTTTTGGAATGAGGAGGTGGATAGGTTTGCCAAATTAGGCACTTCCTTTCATTGGTCCCGAGCCTGCTGTTGGCGTGTCTTCTGGCACATGTCTGTCAGGCTTCCAGACATTGACAGCTTCACAGCATTCATCCTTATGGATGAGCTCAGTTGGTTCGGTGTCCGGACAAGACCTGGCCGTGTAGGTCCCGGCTCTAGAATAGGCCTACGGTATGCCCTGCCTGTCGTAGGAGGCGACTAAAAGGGTGACCCTGCACAGGAACTGACGTATTTTAATAAAACATGCTCTAATCCACCGTGCGGATATTAAAAAATCTGGAAGTATTTTCAGAACTGCTTACTTCTAGAAACAGATTGGGGGGATCCAATGTCACAGCCGAGAAAGGATACCCCCTTGGCGTTGGTCTGTGGCGCCTCCATCGACCACCCTTCGGGGTGCAATCAGCCTCTGGCTCTCCAGGTTGGGGATTCCCTCCCCCAACCCATCCTGATCCTTTCCCCTTGCAGGGTTGCCTGTAACTATCCTGGGTTACTAACACCCCTGTTCTTCAGGCAATGGACAGGAATTAGTAGATGGACTGGCACATCCATCAGTCACGCTAGCTCGTTAGAGTTGAAACACTGAACTACGGGCGCAAGCTACTATCCGAGCCAATTGCTTGCAATTGAGATAGGATTCGTAGTGGTCGTGGTTTAAACAGCAGCTCCAAGGACTGCGGTCATAAGTTGAGCGGGAGGAGACTCGTTATATAAAATGGAACCCCGGAACCAGGCCGTAAGTTGGTAGCGCATTTGCTGGGTGTGCGCGGTTCACCAGAGCCTGTTAGACTTTGTCTTCTCTAGCTTCTGGGAGTAAGTGTGACCCTTATGTGATCACTTTGCGCGCTGGTTGAGCGCATCTCAACTTGCCCTTAAATGGGTCAAGCGGGGGCGTGCCCGGGTGGGCATCTCTGCCCGTGGGAGGCCTTGCACCATAGCCAACTACTGGTGGTGACAGCCTTCTCTTGTTAAACGATCCCATTGCTTGCAACGGGGGACCGGTAAACCCGAATGAGTAGGTACGGTCTTAAAAGATCCCCTAAAGTCCAGAAGGATACAGGGTTGTCGGGAACGAATGTCCGGATAAGGCCATTAGTGAGGCGTTGCTGTGTTTTTCACGGAGCTCTCTCAGGCATCTGGTTGGATCCCATACTGGACATTGTGGTTTAAGGAGACATCTCTACATAATGGGGCTTATGCCGGATCCATTTTGTAGAGTCTGTGAGACAGAGGAGGAAACACCCATCCATCTTATGACTGATTGCTTGGGTTTTGAGGAAATTAGATTCAGGACTTTTGGTCGGAATAGGATGTCTGTGGAAGAGCTTAGGCTATTTCCGCTTAAGGTTATTGTCCGATTTATTCGGACTGCGATGAATCTTAGATGGATTAGATCCCGGGTCTGGATTTTTGTTATAGACACGGCTTGTTGTTATTTTTCTTGGGGTAGCTATTGGGCCCAGTGGGGATTTGGATAGCGTAGGGTTTTCCTCCCCACAGACAAATAATAATAATAATATCATATATAGACTTCATGATAATCAAAAGGGAGAAAACCGTAAACGAAAGTTGATATTGAAAAATATCGCAAACATCATATTCGTTTAGATAAATTCTAAGGATCGAGGTTTTGGGCAAAAATATGTCAAAAATTTGAAGAAATTTCGGTTAACCGGATGTGCGATTTACAGAATAGGTTTTAGAATTTTCAAAAAATAAAAAAAAATGGTAACAATGATTTTTCTTTAAACTTGGAATGCTTGCGACATAGATAGAAACTTTTACGTTAAATTTATCCCCCTTAATATGTCATTGAAGACAATTTAATATTTAGTCAAAACTATGAAAGCAAATTAATCAATAATAACTGTGTAAATTATAGTAAGAAAATGTCGTGTAAGTCATTAATATGAGATTTTTTTTCCTTTGTAAATTATTATTAAAAATTCTTCTCAAGGTCATAACTAGTGATGTGTATCTTTTACCGTTTTAAAAGGAATTTTTGGAAATTCCCTTTCAGCCAATATAACTGTTAAAATTAGCAATAATCAGGTCGGGACTTTTTTATATTTTGTTCCTTAACCCAATTGTTTTATTCCTGAATTCCCACTTTGATTCATTGAAATAATATTTTAGCCTTCCGTTTTTATTTTATTCTTTAATGAAAAATACCATTTAGATATTTACTTCTACATAAAGTAATTGAAAATAATTTTGTTTATTTCCATAAATTAGTTACAATATTATCCTTCTTAATGGATTCTCTCATATTTATTTACGTGAGAATTTATTTTGTCCTCCTTTTTTCTTTTAAATAGCCAATTAGTACATACATAGATACATAGACTTTTATAGAATTTTTTCTATTTTTTTTTGTTACTAGAACTCATTGATGACAGTTGTTTTTCATGTTCGAAATGTTTACGATATACACGACTTTCTCTTCTTAAAGTGTTCGTTAAATTTGTTATATTTACAAGGTATGTATGTATGATAATATATATTAAAACTAGCAAAGTCTTCCCTATTGAGAATGTTGGGGAGAGCTAAGATTGTAAATAGTCTTCCCCGATTGATTTTTGATTATCAAATTTTTGTAATAATTGGTGTGCACAAAATATGTTTATGCGAATTAGATTTACTGATATACAGTGACCTACATAACCTACATAACCTTACCCTACACTGTCCGCCATAAAATCTTCAGCTGTTTAAAATACACTGATGAATTATAATATACTAAAATAGGTGAAGATTTTTTGACTATTTTTTAAAAACAATAAATTATTGTTATCCTGTGGGAGCACCTGATTGAACATATTTTGATTTTGTTTTTTAAAATAAGTTGTGATTATACTATATTATTTTTTTTAAAAAAATTCACAGTATTTTATAATTTCCAGTAGACAAATTATCTTCAAATTATTATTTTTTAGTGGTTTCGAAACTTATATACATGTCAAAACCATGCTGGAATGACAAATTTTATACTCTATAAGAAATAATAATAATAATAATCTGGTGTGAAACACTCTCACAACTTTCTCTTACTCCAGTTTTCAAAATTCTAATTGACAAACTTTTCATTTAGTATATTTCAAATTTAATTAAATTCGTCGATGTTTATTTGGAGAAAATCGCAAAAAACTTTCTTGAAACTCGGAATTTTGGCGATCTATTTATTTCTAATTAATTTTGTCTAAATGATAGAATTGTATTATAATTAACTAAGATAGAACTTTAGAGGCAAACATAACGTCTACCCCTCCCCCAAAAGCTCCCTTAAATGAGTTTACACGGAGAAATGTTGCCAATAAAAGTTGTAGCTCTTTATATGTGTAGCTCACATAATTTAGTTTAAAGTAAAAAACGTTGGATCGTTTTAGAGAAAATAGCAGAAATTTGAAAAATACTTTTCAGTAAAAACGCACTTCCGGTCAGCTGATTTTTCTTTAAACTCGGAATTTCAACAACATATTTAATTCTAATGTTAATATTATTTAGATGATAGAATTGTGTGATAAAATAGCACATTAGAGGACAATCTAACCCCCACCTTTCCTCCAGAAGTGCCCTTAAGTGCATTATCCCGGAGAAATGTTTTCATATAAAATTGTGTAATTGAAAAGGTGTGGGGAAAAGGGACCCATACAAGTATATTTCCTTTTTCTCCAGAACATTTCAAATGAACAGCCATTTTTTCCTGCATATGTTGACCAAGTTTAATTTCAATAGATTAACTGTAGATGGCAGCACATATTTACTTTCTCTTACTCGCATAGTAAGAGGAAGTATTGTAATCGCGTCAAATTTTAGATATCGAGTTTTCACCAGAAATATCCGTTTTGAGGTCCCCTGAGTCCAATAAGTGGTTTTTAGCAAATGGTGTGTGTGTGTGTGTGTATGTGAACAGCATAGCTCGAAAAAGAAAAATCGAAGAAAGTTGAAATTTGATATTACGTTTAGGTATCACCTTGGCACCTGTCGGTGCATTATCTATCGAAGTTCCTTAACCGGAAGTACCACTTTACTAGTTGTTTTTTTTACGTTTTTGCGATTTTCTCAAAAATGGCTTCGACGATTTTCTTTAAAATAACTATATCAACTACACATACAAAGAGCTACAACTTTTATTTGAAACATTTCTCCGGGAAAATTCATTTAAGGGCACTTCTGGGGGAGGAGTGGGATCAGATTTTCATCTTAAGTGCTATTTCAGTTTATTAGACAATTTAGTCATCTATATAATGCTAATTAGAATTAAATATGTTGTTGAAATTCCGAGTTTGAAAAAAATCGGAACACAGGAAGTGCGTTTACTTTACCACTTTACTAAATGATTTTTTCACTTTTTGCGACTTTCGCAAAAATAGCTCAAACGATTTTCTTGAAACTTCGTGTATAAACTACACATATAAAGATCTACAACTTTTATTTAAAACATTTCTCTGGAAAAATTCATTTAAGCGCAATTTTGGGCGAGGGGTGGGGTTATGTTTTTCTCTGAAGTGCAATGTACAATTCTACTATCCAAACAAAATTAATTAGAAATAAATAGGTGGCTAAAATTCCGAGTTTCACGAAAATTAGTAAACCGGAAGTGCGCTTTTACTGAACAGTTTTTTCAGTTTTCGACGAATTTCATTAAATTTGGTACAGAAACTATAAAATTTGAGACATGGAGTAAGAGAAAGTTGTGTGAGTGTTTCATACCAGCTGTTTTTCATGTTGGTGGGAATATTATCTGTAGTGGCTTTGATACTGTTTGTTATGTTAACAAATAATGCTGATAATAATATTGCGAGTGAAGAAGGCTATATGAAACGGAAACTCAAAGGTAGAGCTTCAAAACATAGAATTCAATTACTTTTGTTAATAAAATTATTTAAACAGTTCTACATAAAAAGAGCCCATAATGTTAATAGTTACATTTGTATTTTTTTAAAAATCTAACATGATTTTACTCATAAAAGTTATGTTAAATGTGCTACAAACACATCCAAAACTATGGTATTAAAAGAGAATATGGTTGCAGTGACAATAACAATGGCTCTTTAGTAAGTATTATTATTATTATTTGCCTGTGGGGAAGGAAACCCTACGCTATCCAAAGCCTCACTGGGCCCATACAGCTACCCCAAGAAAAACAACAACAAGCCGGGTCTATAACAAAAATCCAGACTTGGATCTAATCCATTTAAGATTCACCGCGTTCCGAATAAATCGGACAACAACCTTAAGCGGAAATAGCCTAAGCTCTTCCACAGACATCCTATTCCGACCAAAGGTCCTGAACCTAATTTCCTCACAACCCGAGCAATCAGTCATAAAATGGATGGAGTTTCCTCCTCTGTCTCACAGACTCTACAAAATGGATCCGGCATGAACCCCATTATGTAGAGATGTCTCCTTAAACCACGGTGTCCAGTAAGTGATCCAACCAGATGCCTGAGAGCGCTCCGTGAATCAATAGTAAGTAACATTCAATGTACTTTTTCTTAAAATCAAGTTTTTTACCTATGGCCCCCTTTTACCCAGACCTCCTCAATTGACTTATCACCAGAAATATGAATTTTGGGAACCCCTAAATACGAAAAAAAAAGTTTCTACAATCGAATGATCTGTAATTAATTACTTTCTCTCACTCCAAGTAAGAGGGAAATAATGTGATCATGGCAAATTTTTCGAAATTGAGATTTTTTCCTGATGATAAATGTTTTGAAGTCCTATGAGTTTGAAATTTGTTTTTTTAGTAAATGGGTCTGTATGTGTGGATTTTAACGAAATATTTCAAAAATGTAAAAAAAAAAAGTCACAGGAATTCAAACTTAATATTCATTCCGATTTTGCTTACCACCTTATATCTAACGACGCGAAATTTTCTATCAAAATCCTAGTTAAACCGAAAGATTTTATTGAACATTTTTTATTGTGTGCAGTTTTACGCAATTTTCTCAAAAATGGCTCCCCCACCAAGTCTCCAACTATTTCTACACATAAATGCCTATCACTTTTATTTGAAACATTTTCCCTGGGGAATTAATTTTGGGGGGGGGTTCTGATAGGGAAAAAAGCTTCTAATATGTATAAGTATTATACGGGTGCAATAGGATCCAAAGTGTGGATCCGTAGCAGAGAAAGAGAGGCAAAATGACAGGACCAGTCTCTCGGACTAGAGAGGGAGAAACTACATAAATACAGCGACGGGGAGATAGATATAAAACACAGTTCATACAACTGAGGTCACTCGCCAATCACAACGTGTCATTATCCTTTACCAATCTACCATACTCTACCATCTTAAGTGTAAAGTCCAGGCAGTCAGTTTCACTTTTCATATTATACAGTGTTTGGGTACGTTTACATCTGACACTTCTATCCAGACACTTATGTCAAGTGTCGGACAGTAAGTTGTGTTCAGTGTTTACATTGTGACAGAAATTACGTGATATTTGTAGCATGAATATGTGTATGACACCGTCAAAGTTTTGTGTCATGCAACAAATGTATTAACAGTGTAATGGGGGTGATGAAGGAGAGAAATGGTCTGGTTTGAATGAACAAACAAAATATGGCTAATGGTACGTTTAGATCTGACATTTATAGCAACAAATTTCTGTCGGACACTAAGTGTCGCTAATGTAAACGGTACGAAATTTGTGTCTGTTATATGTAATTCAAGTGTCAGTAAAATGTGTTCTACACATCTATATACGTAGGTGTAAACACTATTACATACAAGTTCAATTATTATTATTATAGTTCGGGTGCCTAATGGCGCGGGACCTAAGCCTATGTGGCCTTTATCCCCTTGATATCCCCTATCCCCTTAATAACCGGTTAATCTACAGTATCCCAAGATATCCCGAAACTCCAGCTTGTGCAGACAATCCTGCGAGAGTGATGTCCTCCCAAAAACACAAAACCTAGTTCCAGCGAAACGGGGACACTGACAAAGGTAGTGGTAAACCGTTTACCTCACTCTGTCGTCACAGTTCTGGCAAATGGGACTAGACGTCCTCCGTATTACATACAAGTTCAAACTCGCCTGACAAAAATTGCTTTAGTTGACCGACCGTCTACTTTTTATTATAGCTACATAAGTGTCGGTGCATTTAGTTTGGATGAGAAATGAGAGTGGATGAAAAGAGAAGTCGAAGAATTAATCGACATATATCATAACAAACCCGAATTATGGGATATTAAAAGTAAAAATATTTAAAATAATAAAGAATTTATATAATTAGCCATTTTATCAATCAACTACTTACCCGTTGCTAAAATCCGTAAAGTTACTGCAAGTCTTTCGCGCACACTAATAGCTGTTCTGAATTTCGTGTCTTGCTTGCACACAATAGGCCCAATTTTACTAGCTAACTTTTCGAAATGAGATGGTTTCATTCTTACAAAATTTGTGAATTGAGTTGGATCCTCTAACATAAGTTCAGACATTAACTGATTGTATGCACTTTGTTTTTCACTTCTCAAAATCCACTCTCGAATCCACACAGAACGCTTTTTTTCTAATAATCCCAGAATAATTACGCTACCTAAAATTTTTCTTTTTGATGCCTTCATATTCATGCTACAAATATCACGTAATTTCTGTCACAATATGAACACTGAACACAACTTACTGTCCGACACTTGACTTAAGCGTCTGGATAGAAGTGTCTGATGTAAACGTACCCTAACACTGTATAATATGAGAAGTGACACTGGACTGCCTGGACTTTACACTTAAAAGATGGTAGAGTATGGTAGATTGGTAAAGGGTAATGACACGTTCGTGACGGGTGAGTGACCACTGTTGTATGAACTGTGTTTTATATCTATCTCCTGTCGCTGTATTTATGTAGTTTCTCCCATTCTAGTCCGAGAGAGTGGTCCTGTCATTTTGCCACTCTTTCTCTGCTACGGATCCACTTTTTGGAACCCACTACACCCCTATAATACTGAAACATATTAGAAGCTTTGATAGAATTCCAAATTTGAAGAAAATCGCTTAACCGGACATGCTACTTTACAGAATAGTTTTTGAGATTTATTTTTTTGGAGGGGGAAATTTCTGGAAAATGGCTACAACGATTTTTCTTTAAACTTGGAATGTTTACTGTAGGAGTCCTAAACCTATCACTTTTATTTGAAACATTAAATAAAAAAGAAATTCGTTTATAAATAGTTTATGGAATTTGTGGCATTAAACTTCAAATATATGGGGGGTTGATTCTGTATTATTGGAACACTCTTTACTTGCCTACCTGCTTGGGATAGTAGGTAGTATTTATACTAACCCCCACCACCTCTATAATTATATACGGACAAATGAGCGAAATTTAAAGTTTAATGAATTTTTTTTACTTTCCCTTACTCCCCTAGTAAGAGGAAGTATTGTAATCGTGTCAAATTTTCGATATCGAGTTTTCACCGGAAATATCCGTTTTAGGTCCCCTGAGTCCAAAAAAGTGGTTTTTAGCAAATGGTCTGTATGTATGTATGTATGTGAACAGCTACAATATGTATGTTATAGCTGAAAAAACGTATATTGGTATGTGAACAGCATAGCTCAAAAAACGAAAAAACCGTAGAAAGTTGAAACTTGATATTCCGTTTAGGTATCACCATGGAATCTGACAGTACGTTTATCTGTCAAAAGTCCTCAAACCGGAAGTATCACTTTACTAGTTTTTTTTTTTTTTTTTTTTTTTTTTTTTTTTTTTTTTTAAACTTTTTTGCGTTTTTCTCAAAAATAGCGACGACGATTTTCTACAAACTTGGTATATCAACTACACATACAACAGGCTACAACATTTATTTGAAACATTTCTCTGGGAAAATTCATTTAAGGGCAGTTTTGGGGGAAGGGTGGGGTTAGGTTTTCTACTAAAGTGCTATTTGAGTTTATTAGACAATTCTGTCATCTAAATAATGTTAATTAGAATTGAATATATTGTTGAAATTCCGAGTTCGAAAAAAATCGGATAACCGGAAGTGCGTTTACATTACGAGTACCACTTTATTAAATGTTTTTTTTTTTACTTTTTCGCAATTTTCTCAAAAAATGGCTTCGACGATTTTCTTGAAACTTCCTATATAAACTACACATACAAAGATGTACAACTTTTATTAAAAACATTTCTTTGGGAAAATTAATTTAAGGGCACTTTTTTTAGTGGAGGGGTGGGGTTATGTTTTTCTCTAAAGTGCTACTACAGTTGGATTATACAATTCTATCATGCAAACAAAATTAATTAGAAATAAATAGATAGCTAAAATTCTGAGTTTCAAGGAAATTAGTAAACCGGAAGTGAGCTTTTTCAGTTTTCGACGAATTTCATTAAATTTGGTACGTAAACTATAAAATTTGTCAATTAAAATTTTGAGAACTGGAGTAAGAGAAAGTTGTATGAGTGTTTCACACCAGATTTTTTTTTTTTTTTTTTACAATTCTATCCATAAAAATACCGAAATATTCCATTAAATTTTTTACACTAACTATAAGTATCCGGAGTGTTATCAGTTTTATTTTGGGGATTTTTTTTTTGCAAGAAAGTTCGTTCAAAGAATTGTTTGTTGGAAGAGGGAATGTAGGGTTTTGATAAAAAATTTCATTTTATTAAGTTTAGATTCTCCAATTGATATAAAATTGATGATAAACAAACATTTTGTAAAAATTATAAATTTGAGAAATATTAATCGCTTAAATCTTTGTATAAACACTGTAGGGGTAGTGAACCCCCACCACTCATCCACACTAGCGAGTGAACCCCCACCACGCATAGAGAGAAAGAGCCCCTCTCGAGAGAGAGGAGAGGAGAGGCCAGTTGGATATATATACGAGAGACAGAGTCAAAAAGGATATTCTGTTCACAGTCTCACACTTGAATTGTACACATCGTTTAGCCACGTCAGTCAGTCTGTTCAGTTCTTGTAGTGTAAAGTATACAGTCCTTGGCAGTCAGTCATATACATATATATCAATTATATATCTTATACCGATATTGAGGTGTTATTTATCTATCAACATCTACAACCAACATCTCCTCCTACAACTATTACAACTCCAATAAGAGAAAGTCATGTGGGTGTTCCACACCAAATTTATTTATTTGATTTTATTTATAAATTTTCGTCTTTATGAATATAAGTGTAAGTTTCAAGGAAGTTGACGTCTATACATTATATATTAGGTATTTATTTATTAATTTTGTTTTGTTTTAATTTAAGGCGCGTCAACATCTATGGTCATTGGCACCCGGAGCCTTCTCCAGAATGCACTGCCAGCCTCCGGACAGTGTTCTTTCGTTGCGGACAACATAATCCATCACCGAACAGTAGAGGAGCTGTAGAGGCTTCTAGTAAGAAAAAAAGCTAAAGGCAGCACAGCTGGACTCGAACCAGGGTCCACCGCGTGATAGTCCAGTACGCTAACCACTTAAACTATTCCCTTTCCTCAGGTATTTATTATTCATTTATTTATTTATTTATTTTATTACTACTTTCCCTTAATCCTATAAACAGGAAGTATTGTAATCGTGTCAAATATTCGATATCGAGTTTTCATCGGAAATATCCGTTTTGAGGTCCCTTGAGTCCCAAAAAAGTAGTTTTCAGCAAATTGTGTGTGTGTGTGTGTGTGTGTATATATATATATATGATCTATGTATGTATTTGAACAGCATAGCTCAAAAACGAAAAACCATAGAAAGTTGAAACTTGATATTCTGTTTAGGTATCACCGTCGGATCTGACCCCACGTTATTTGTCCAAATTCCTCAACCGGAAGTATCACTTTACTAGTTTTTTTTTTATTTTTTGCAATTTTCTCAAAAACATCTCCGATGATTTTCTTCAAACTTGCTACATTAACTAAACATACAAAGAGCTACAACTTTCATATGAAACATTTCTCTGAAATAATTTATTTAAGAGCACTTTTGGGGGAGAGGGTGGGGTCAGGTTTTCATTTAAAGTGCTATTTCAGTTAATTAGACAACATTGTCATCTAATTAATGTGAATTACAATTAAATATGTTGTTGAAATTCCGAGTTTGAAAAAAAAAATCGGATGACCGGAAGGAAGAGCGTTTACTTTACCACTTTACTAAATGATTTTTTCCTTTTTCACGATTTCTCAAAAATGGTCCGAAAAATTCGTTATAAACTAAACATACAAAGATCTACAACTTTTATTTAAAACATTTCTCTGGGAAAATCATTTAAGTGCACTTTTGGAGGGGTGGGGGATGGGGTTATGTTTTTCTCTATAGTGCTATCATATTTGATTATACAATTCTATATCCAAACAAAATTATTTAGAAATAAATAGATGGCTAAAATTCCGAGTTTCAAGAAAATTAATAAACCGGAAGTGCGCTTTTACTGGGACAATTTTTTCAGTTTTCGACGAATTTCATTAAATTTGGTGCAGAAACTATAAAATTTTTCAATTATAGTTTCGAGAACTGGAGTCAGAGAAAGTTGTGTGAGTGTTTCACACAGCTTTTCTTTTTTTTTTTTGTGAGAAAAACTGTTTTTGAAAAAATTAAAATTGCTTTTGTACTTCCCAAGTTATTAATTTTTGTAAAAAAAACAAACTTTTTTTACCTCTGACTGCTGGATCTTAAAAAACAAAATGGTTTCCAATGTTGCCAATAACGTAAAAATAAATCTCAACTGAAAAAACTAATCTTTGTGCTTAAAGTAAAAAAAGTAAACAAAAGTTAATAATTTTTTTTTTTTCATATTATATGGCATTAGCATTCGCTATACAGCCATTTTCAATGTAAAATGAATCAATCAACAATATTTTTATATTTTATGACATAAAAGTAACCTATCAGAGTATCTACAACAGGTACCTCTTTTATATTATACAATATATGTCTGTAATTAAATGGAGACGTTATTATATTTGATAAATTCTCAAATAGTTTCTTTCTCCCTCCGTTATACATTGTGCAAGACATGACCACATGTACTTTAGTTTCTACTGCTCCGCAATGCACGCACACTGGAGATGAGGAAACTCCTATTTTGTTTAAATAACATCTACACAAACCATGGTTCGATCTTAATGTGCACATGGTTTTACAGGTATACTTAGTAGTAGGATGTTCAGCAAACCATGGCTTTGTGCATATCTTCGCTTGCAAGGTTTTATAAAAAGAGCCTTTTTCTGAACCACTATATAAGTTCTGCCACTCTCCCAACACCATTTTTTACTTTCTCTTACTCCTAGTAAGAGGAAGTATTGTAATCGCAAATTTTCGATATCGAGTTATCACCGGAAATATCCGTTTTGAGGTCCCCTGAGTCCAAAAAAGTGGTTTTTAGCAAATGGTCTGTGTGTGTGTGTGTGTGTAGGTATGTATGTGAACAGCATAGCTCAAAAACGAAAACCGTTAGAAAGTTGAAACTTGATATTCCGTTTAGGTATCACCATGGGATCTGACACTACATTATCTGTCAAAATTCCTCAACCGGAAGTACCACTTTACTAGTTGGATTTTTTACTTTTTTGCGATTTTTCTCAAAAATGGCTCCGACGATTTTCTTTAAACTTGAAACATCAACCACACATACAAAGAGCTACAACTTTTATTTGAAACATTTCTCTGGGAAAATGCAATGAAGGGCACTTTTGGAAGAGGGGTGGGGTTAGGTTTCCATCTAAAGTGCTATTTCAGTTTATTAGACAATTCTGTCATCTAAATAATGTTAATTAGAATTAAATATGTTGTTGAAATTCCTAGTTTGAAAAAGATCGGATGACCGGAAGTGCGTTTACTTTACCACTTTATTAAGTGATTTATTCTCTTTTTCGCAATTTTCTCAAAAATGGCTTCGACGATTTTTTGGAAACTTCACATATAAACTAAAGATGCAAAGATCTACATCTTTTATTAATAACATTTCTTTGGGAAAATTCTTTTAAGGGCACTTTTAGGGGAGGGGTGGGGTTATGTTTTTCTCTAAACAACTATCATAGTTGATTATACAATTCTATCATCCAAACAACTTAATTAGAAATAAATAGATGGCTGAAATTCCGAGTTTCAAGAAAATTAGTAAACCGGAAGTGCGCTTTTACTGAACAGTTTTTTCAGTTTTTGACGAATTTCATTAAATTTGGTACACAAACTATAAAATTTGTCAATTATAATTTTGAGAACTGGAGTAAGAGAAAGTTATGTGAGTGTTTCACACCAGATTTTTTTTCATATAATTAGCAACATCATATCTACCAATTCTAGTATCCTCACTTAGTTAGTGTGCCATTTGCGGTCGCATCCTTAGCAAGTCTGTAATCTACTATTTCATTTCCAGGTATTCCTATATGACTTTTGACCCAAAAATATTTCACCAGAATACCTCTGCATCCCAATTCATACTGGAGATCAATAATTTTTTGTACAAGGTGATGTTTAATTTTACTTATCGAAATATCGCTTAAATTCTCTAAGGCACTTTTATTGTCTGTTATAATCAAAAATTTCTTCCCACCTAAATCCATTATATAATTTAAAGCTTCCGCAATAGCATCAATGCAGCAGAGTCGCTGGACTTATATCCATTTAATTTCAATTTGTAAGAATAATTTCGATTGGAGTGGAAAAAGGCACAATCTACTTCACCACCTGATTGTGGAGTTGAAAAAACAGGCAATGTATGCCTGTTATAGAATTAAACAGTCAGGTTTTTGGCAGGGTAAGCGATATGGTCATTCTACCATTTATCGTGAGATGCTTTTAAGGATTCCCATTACAGGTTTCCCTTCTGATAGGAATTTGAAGACTTTTGTCTTTGGTCATTCCTACAGGGTTAGGTTGCCTTCTAGGGAAGATTGGTTAACCCTGGGTCCGTCTGGTGTGATTCCTGAGAATTATCTCCGATGCTACACGGACGGTTCCAGGATGGATGGTAGGTCTGCCGTCTATTTTGAGACGGGAGATCATTTGGTAGCGCCTCTTGGTGAGTGGGCCACCGTTTTCCAGGCTGAGGTTTATGCAATTCTTTGCTGTATTTTGGATGAGAGGGTGCGTAACACTAATTTAAAAGGTGTTTGTATCTGCTCGGACAGCCAGGCTGCGTTGAAGGCGCTAATTCATGTTTCTTCACTTCCAGATTGGTGTTGGAATGTTCTAAAAGACTGGAAGATCTTTCTTCATTAAAGGATGTGCTTCTGGTCTGGGTTCCAGGTCATATGGGAATTTTTGGAAATGAGGAGGTGGATAGGTTTGCTAAATTAGGTGCCTCTCTCTCCCTTTCATTGGTCCAGAGCCTGCTCTAGGTGTGTCTTCTGGCACATGTTTGTCGGGATTTCAGATGTGGATGACCTCACAGCACTCACGGACCTCCCTCAGACATCTGGTTGGATTCCTCACTGGGCATTGTGGTTTATGGAGACATCTCTATATAATGGGACTCGTGCCTGACCCCTTTTGTAGAGTTTGTGAGACTGAGGAGGAAACACCCATGCATCTGATGACGAATTGTTTTGGTTGTGAGGAGATTAGGTTTAGAACCTTCGGCGGGAATAGGATATCGGTAGAGGATCTTAAGCTGTGTCCTTTTAAGGTTTTGGTCCGATTTGTTCGGTCTGTGGTGAAACTTAGATGGTTAAAACCTGGGCCTGGATTTTCATTCTAGTCCCAGTGGTTGTTATTCTTTAGGGGTAGCTATATGGGCCCTGGGAGGCTTTGGATAGCATAGGGTTTGCCCTCCCCTTTTGTGAATAACTAACTAACTTCACCATCTGACTTGCTACCATCCGTGTATAATTTAGTTAAAATGGGGTCATTCTCTAGTTAAATTCCTTGAAATTCTAAGACAGCAATACAAGCAATCGTTTTCCGGCTAGGGTATCTTCGTTCAGGAAATCTCTTCTGGTAAACCCTTGCAGCTGTTTGAGCTTGACGACGGCATTCAACAAAAAAAATGTCGTACATATCATTTTTTTCGTTTGTCGAATATGGACGGTTTATCTTGCCAGAACGAATGGGAAGTTTGGAGGTAGACTGAAAGTATTTTAAAAACAAATCATTGTATACAACTTATGGGATTAAAACAGTAAACAAGAGAGCATTCATTGTGTAAACATTCATCTTGCATTTTTGTTTTTGCCCTTTTGGACAGAACTCTTACGCGTTTATCCATAACTGTTTTTTATTACTATGCCAGCGGTAAAAAAACTTTTTTTTTGTTCAAAAATTCATAACTTGGGAACTACAAAAGCAATTTTAATTTTTCCAAAAACAATTGTTCTCACACAAAAAAAAGTACTTTTAGAATACATAATAAAAAATAGGGGTTCCTATTTGAAAAAAAAAGATTGTTACTGTAACCTGCATATCAGCAGCAGAATTTTTTTTTTTTTTTATATAATATCATTAGATACTATTCAAAAAATAAAGGGAGTTATGATTTGAAAATTTTGTATTCCATCATCAATAATTACCGAGAAAAACGGGGTGGACAACTTAGGCTCGGACACCCTGTATAGACCATTTGCTAAGAACATGTTTTACAATTCAGGGGATCTCAAAATTTGTATACTTCCGGTGAAAATATGTAAATTTGATAAAATCATAAAAAAATACTTCCTTTTTCTAGGAATAAGAAAAAGTAAAAATACTTGGTATAAAGGAAAGTAATACATGTGGGGAACCGCGCATATTTCACCTGTTGATTTATAAGGAAGTTCCAAGAACAAAATGTTTACGTCTACAAAATACTTCTCAGTACAGTCTCAAAACTACTCTCAGTACACCACATGGTAGCGCCCGTAAAAATACCGATAGTACAATTAGTGGAAAACCTAATATTCTCAGCTTCCAAAAATCTATTTATCTAAAAAAGATAGTTTAATTATAAAAATGATAACTTCATATTATGTGTAAATTAATGAAAATTGATGTAGCCGTTTTTTTGTGATTCCGATTACTTTCTCTTACTCCTAGTAAGAAGAAGTATTGTAATCGTGTCAAATTTACCGATATCGAGTTTTCACCGGAAATATCCGTTTTGAGGTCCCCTGAGTTCAAAAAAGTGTTTTTTTTTTTTTGCAAATCGTGTGTATGTATGTGAAACAGCATAGCTCAAAAACGAAAAACTGTAGAAAGTTGAAACTTGATATTCCGTTTAGGTATCACCCTGGGATCTGACAGTACGTTATCTGTCAAAATTCCTCAACCGGAAGTACCACTTCACTAGTTTTTTTTTTTGTTTTTTTTTACGTTTTTGCGATTTTCTCAAAAATGGCTCAAACGATTTTCTTTAAACTAAGTACATCAACTACACATACAAAGAGCTACAACTTTTATTTTTGAAACATTTCTCCGGGAAAATTCATTTAAAGGGCACTTCTGGGGGGGAGTGGTGGGGTTAGGTTTACATTTTAAGTGCTATTTCAGTTTATTAGACAATTTTGTCATCTAAATAGTGTTAATTAAAATTAAATATGTTGTTGAAATTCCGAGTTTGAAAAAAAAAATCGGATAACCGGAAGTGCGTTTACTTTACCACTTTTGACTAAATGATTTTTTTTCACTTTTTCGCGATTTTCTCAAAAATGGTTCTGACTATTTTTTTGAAACTTCGTATATTAACTAAACATCCTAAGATCTACATCTTTTATTTAAAACGTTTCTCTGGGAAAATTCCTTTAAGGGCACTTTTAGGGGCGGGGGTGGGGTTATAGCTTCCTCTAAAGTGCTATCATAGTTGATTATACAATTCTATCATCCAAACAAAATTAATTAGAAATAAATAGATGGCCAAAATTCCAAGTTTTAAGAAAATTAGTAATGCCGGAAGTGCGCTTTTACTGAACAGTTTTTTTTCAGTTTTCCACGAATTTCGTTAAATTTGGTACACAAACTATAAATTTGTCAATTATAATTTTGAGAACAGGAGTAAGAGAAAGTTGTGTGAGTGTTTCACACCAGATTTTTTTTGAGAATTATTTTTCTGATGGAATTTCTTTAAATTTGAAAGTCTAACAAAGATCAATTATTTTAAAAATCTATTATTTTTGGATAAATTATTTGAAATAAATATGTTGAAAGATCCTTTATATGTTTAATTATTATCGATATTTTTAAGAAAATTATTTTGAACAATTTTCGAAGAAATCGTGAAAAACTGAGAGAGAAAAAGAAATCAATAAAATTGTACATGCTCTTGATGGATTTTGATAGAAATGTTCGTGTAAGATACGATGGTAGTACAAACGAAATATCTTGTGATTTTTTTACTTTCTCTTACTCCCTAGTAAAAGGAAGTATTATAATCGTGCCAAATTTTTGATATTAAGTTTGTACCGGAAATATCAGTCTTGAGGTTCTCCTGAGCCCCCAAAAAAGGTGGTTTTTAGAATTATGGTCTGTATGTATGCAGGTATGTGAACAGTATAGCTCAAAATTTATCTAATGATAAATTTGTGGGTCTATTAAAGGAAACGAACATTGGATGAGGAAAGAATACACGTGGAGCGTCTTTAGGACGCTCTTATTGCATCCTTAGAAGCAAGGATATTCTAAACTCTGCACCTATAGGAGTATATTTAAATACTAACACAATTAAAATAAAGAGTTTTTCATATTATATAATAAACTAGCTAAACCCGGCCACGCTTAGCTGTGGCTCAGTCTGATTTTAATTATTACGGAAGTAAATAGAAATATTATAGTTAACACAGATACAGCAAGAAAACACATCATTCAATTTAATACCCTACTTTGCGTTGCTGTAATCTGAAAGGAAAGAAAGAAAAAATGTTTTTAACTGAAAGTCTTTTTTTATTGTAAAGCTAGTGAATGGACCACATTTTTTTGTTTGTCCGTTTTCTGCTAAACATAAAGATCAGATGATTTACCAACTCTGGAGCATGCGACATTAGGGAGAAGCCCATGAGAGAAGCATTCCTTTTACTAAATTCAAACCACACACTTGCAAAGATTGTCCTTGCGCTTTATTGATAGCCATAGCGAACGCAGGGCGTATTGAAAATTGAAGTCATTTGAACTCGAACGCCATATCTGTCGCAATGAGTGGTATTCATGAAAGTAGTATGTCTTCACCTTTATGAGGTCCAATAGAGAATTGTTGCTTCAATTAGATTATTCATCAATTTTTTAATTAATAATAGTGTACCATTGCATAATTATGGCTGATTGATGTTTCGGAGTAATATAATTGGGCACTCCAATTTTCAAATTTAGAATGTGTGGCGGTAATCCGGGAACATCGAGTAAATTAAGAAATTCCGTTGGTAAATTCACTACTTCACTTTGGTCCATCACGGAGTCAATGGATTTGTATGTCACTGTTTCATCTGCGATTCTGTTTAGAATGATGTTATTCATATCGAGTAAGTCGACATTTTTAGCCGCTAGAATGGCTCTTCCGCTTAACCACGTGTGATTTTGATAATTTGTTTCGATACTTTGTAATACCTTGCCTACTAATTCTTCTTTTGAATGTACAATCTTGCAGAAATTAGATGGGAAGGTGATTTTTTCCTGTTGTTGGTCACCTTCGGTGCAGGACCGTTACCGGACTTCAAGTAATTGTCTTGAAAATGTTCGATCGTTTTGAAGTTGAACTCTCATATTCGTTGTTAAATGAATTTTTTTTTACTGTACTCCAAAGAGTTGAATATTTCAAGCAGGCATGCAATTCATCAGCTGGTATTGAGTGAGGTATCACTGGAAGCGTTTGCCTGAAGTCACCGGGTAGTAACACCAATGCTCCACCAAATGGAGCCTGATTATTTTGCAAGTCTTTCAATGTATGATCTAATGCTTCCAATGACTTCTTGTGAGCCACTCATTTCATACAATGATTTTGCATGGCCGAAGAACCGTTTCCGTGGGAAACTTCGGAATAGAGGTACTTATAAGGAGTTGAGAAAGTGGTTCAGAGAGCGCGCCACCATGACGCAACGCGTCTACGTCTGTCTATTTCTGCCAAACTCACGAAACGCTTGGAATTTCCCATTTCCATGGGACTTCGGAATAAAAAGTATATATAAACACTGTTATATAGAAATGCAACGTTGTGTAAAAATTTCAAGTCAATCCATCCACTTTCTTTTCGAGTTTTGCGGCCACAAACATACGGATGCTGAATTTTTATATATGTAGATATAATTTTGAAAAATTTGTAATTTTCTTGGGGGCTGTATTGTTCACTTTCCTTCTTTTTTGTTTGGCGTAAAATTATTACAGCTTCATCTCCCCCTCCCCCAAGTATGCTACCGTAGAAATTTTTTACAAAAAAGCGGTATGAATTGCGTTTTTATGGTTTCAATGCTGTTAAAAGCGTCCAGTAGGAAGAAAGAAAAGCTACATATTCTGAAGATAGAAGCGTATATATAATTAATCTATTATTCCCATATAATTAAATATAATTCCCAAATTAAATTAAATATAATATAATATAATAAAATATATCCCAATATAATTAAATTCCCAATTTGTTCATAATTTGATGTTCGTCTATAAAGCAATAAAAAATAATAGAATTATATCTTAATTAATAGTTTTCAAATAAAGTTCCTATTATTTCATTGCAATAATTATATTACCATAAATAATTATTAAGATATTGTTGTGGAATAATCTACAAATATAATGTAAACTCCCCCCGCCTCCACCAATTAATGATAATTAAATTCTAAGGAAACTGATGAAAGTTTAAAGTAATATTTCATCATTAGAAATTGAAATTATTATTATTATTATTATTATTATTTCAAACTAATTATCTATGGAGTGGACTCGTCATGGTTTTGATTTATTTAAAGGTCAACAACCAAAAAAAAATAAATTTGGTGAAACCATCTATATTTTTATTCAATTGATTACTTCTTTGAGGGGGAGGGAAGATCTGTTTCTGAAGGTGAAGAAATTCATGATTGTGTGAATGAAAGTGAGGAAACATCTATGAAGAAGAAAAAAAAAAAAAAAACACAAATTTTCTGAAGTATATCCACTCCCACAAAATTGTGGAAGTAGTAGAGGGAACTGTGAAGGGGTACTATGGGTACAGTGTGGAAATATGGATCAGTAAAACTCCCTTCTCCACCATATTGGTCGCTATGGTAACCATCTCAGTGCCTTCACTCCCTTTAATATCGCAGACTCCTTGTGTTTGAGGCCAGTTTGTACAATACCCAGCGTTAGGATAACATTTAGACGTGAGTACATACTATATAACTATTTTTAAACTTATTAATTTATTTATTACGTTAAACTAATATTATATTTTAAATATTATTAAATAAATAAAAAAACCAACAATAATTATTAAAAACATTTACTTTTAATTGGTTCATTTTATAAAAAAATTCTATTGTTTGAATATTAAAATTTTTTTTTGATGTTGAAAAAATATACAGCGGAAGTAATTAGCCTCTAAAAAAAAAAAAGAAAGGCAATTTTTATTCTTTTAATTAACCGAGAAATTTGATTTAATTAATTATTGTAAAAATTATCTGAACTTCAATTTTTAAAAATAAATTCGAAATGTGGGCGTGTTCTACTGATTTATAAATCAGTTTTTAGATAAGATCCCCCATGCTTTTAGCAAAATTATTTTCCATAAATCTAATAGAATTTTCCAAATTACTATAAAGATTTTGATATGGAAAGCATTAAAACAAAAACAAAGAAAAGTCTGAGTTTAATTGATTAAATTTTCTGATTAATTAAATTTTACTCTAATTTATATGATAGGTTAAGTTTAGGTATAAATTGTTATTATTCAGTTATTATTATTGTATGGTTTCTGTTATAAACAATTTTTACTTTCTCTTACTCCTAGTAAGAGGAAGTATTGTAATCGTGCCAAATTTTCGATATCGAGTTTTCACCGGAAATATCCGTTTTGAGGTCCCCTGAGTCCAAAAAAGTGGTTTTTAGCAAATGGTCTGGTGTGTGTGTGTGTGTGTGTGTGTGTATGTGAACAGCATAGCTCAAAAACGAAAAAACGTAGAAAGTTAAACTTGATATTCCATTTAGGCATCACCATGGGATCTGACACTACGTTATCTGTCAAAATTCCTCAACCGGAAGTACCACTTTGCTAGTTACATTTTTTACTTTTTTGCGATTTTCTCAAAAATGGCTCCGACGATATTCTTTAAACTCGAAACATCAACCACACATACAAAGAGCTACAACTTTTATTTGAAACATTTCTCCGGGAAAATGCTCTGAAGGGCACTTTTGGTGGGGGTTAGGTTTTCATCTAAAGTGCTATTTCAGTTTATTTCAAAATTCTCTCATCTAAATAATGTTAATTAAAATTAAATATGTTGTTGAAATTCCGAGTTTGAAAAAAATCGGATAACCGGAAGTGCGTTTACTTTACCACTTTACTAAACAATTTATTCACTTTTTCAAAATTTTCTCAAAAATGGCTCCGACGATTTTTATGAAACTTCGTATATAAACTAAACATGCAAAGATCTACAACTTTTATCTAAAACATTTCTCTGGAAAATTCTTTTAAGGGCACTTTTAGGGGAAGGGTAGGGTTAGATTTTCATCTAAAGTGCTATCCTAGTTGATTATACAATTCTATCATCCAAACATAATTAGTTAGAAATAAATGGATGGCTGAAATTCCAAGTTTCAAGAAAATTAGTAAACCGGAAGTGCGCTTTTACTGATCAGTTTTTTCAGTTTTCGACGAATTTCATTAAATTTGGTACACAAACTATAAAATTTGTCAATTATCATTTTGAGAACTGGAGTAAGAGAAAGTTGTGTGAGTGTTTCATACCAGATTTTTTTTATAAGAGATTTATTTCAAACTTGGAAATTATATTGCTCCTTTCGTATTCTCTAACACAGAATCATCACGAGAACTGGAAAAGATTAGGAGATGCATATTTGGTTAATTGATTTAAACTATTACATTCATCAGTTAATATCTCCGGGTAAGAAAACTAAAATGGAATATTAAATACTAATAATAAAAAAAAAAAAAAATCTGGTGTGAAACATTCACACAACTTTCTCTTACTCGAAGTTTTCAAAATTGTAATTGACAAATTTGTATAGTTTGTGTTACCAAATTTAATGAAATACGTTGGAGTTCGTCGAAAACTAAAAAAAAAGTGTTCAGTAAAAGCGCACTTCCGGTTTACTTATTTTTTTTTTTGAAAAACTCGAAATTTTTACCATCTATTTATTTCTAATTAATTTTGTTTGGATGGTAGAATTGTATATATAATCAACTATGATAGCACTTTAGAGGAAACCTAACCCCACCCCACCCCCAAAAATGCCCTTAAATGCTATTTTCCCGGAGAAATGTTTCAAATAAAAATTGTAGATCTTTGTAAGCGTAGTTGATACACCAAGTTTAAAGAAAATCGTCAGGGCCATTTTCGAGAAAATTGCAAAAAAGTGAAAAAAAAACATTCAGTAAAGTGGTACTTCCGGTCGAGGAATTTTAACCACTGGCGTCCTGTCAGATTCCATGGTGATACCCAAACGGAATATTAAGTTTGAACTTTCTGCAATTTTTCGTTTTTGAGCTATGCTGTTCACATACATATATACACACACACATACAGACCATTTTCTAAAAACCACTTTTTTGGACTCAGGGGACCTCAAAACGGATATTTCCGGTGAAAACCGATATTGAAAATTTGACACGATTACAATGCTTCCCCTCTCACTAGGAGTAAAAGAGAAAGTAAAAATTGGTCTAACAGAAGATTGTTAACACTCATTAAACAAGCTGGAACGTAAAGACGAACTATTAATAACTACTACATTAATATTTAGCATAATTTTGTCAGGAAAACTCTACAACAATCCGAAAATATTGTGACCAACTAGCTATAGGAGATTGGGTCTTTGTATGCTCAGTAAACATAATCCTACGTAGGTCTTCACCATTAGTGGTCATTGATGTTTTTGCTTGATTGTGGAAGAGACAGTGGTCAATGTTCTCGATGCGATTACAAAGGACCTGGCTTTGAGTGAGATTCCTCCAGCTGGACAGTATTTAGATGGAGATATTTGAAGGCGTCCCTCAGGCGGCTTCCGGGGCTCCGTGTGAGCACTAAGACTTGTTATTTACGTTAAGTAAAGGACTTTATCATAGCTTCATTTGGGTCACGGTGATTAGCTGGTCTTAGGACACGATTCTATTGTAAGGACTTAAGAAATAACTGCTATTATTCCAATAAAAAAGCCAGTCAAGTCTAAGCAAAGCTTTGCCCTGAAAATAAAAAGGGGGCGGCAATTAAAAGATGCGCCTTATAGGGGGGGCATATGGAAATATTTTAAAAAAAGACAAAACGCTTGATTAAATAATATTTTTTTAAATCAATAAATTTTTTTTAAATTATAAACATTTGTTTAAAATATAAATAAAATTGTATAAATATCATAATAATAAAGATTTACATCATTGTCAATATTGCTTTATTTACACACAAGTATTTAAAATGCCTAGAAATATTTTTAATATTGACGCTACAGAGAGTCGTGGATTTTAAAAAGAATATCTTTGGGACAGTATTTAAGAAAAAAAAAAAAAACTGGTGTGAAACACTCACACAACTTTCTCTTACTCCAGTTCTCAAAATTATAATTAACAAATGATATAGTTTATGTACCAAATATAACGAAATTCATCGAAAACTGACAAAACTGTTCAGTAAAAGCGTACTTTCGGTTTACTAATTTTCTTAAAACTTGGAATTTTGGCCATCTATTTATTCCTAATTAATTTTGTTTGGATAAAAGAATTATATAATCAACTATTTGAAAGCTGTAAACCCACCCCACCCCTAAAAGTACTCTTAAATGAATTTTCCCAGAGAAATGTCGTGTTTAATAAAAGATGTAGAACTTTGCATGTTTAGTTTGTTAGATACGAAGTTTCAAGAAAATCGTCTGAGCCATTTTTGAGAAAATCGCGAAAAACTGAAAAAATCATTTAGTAAAGTGTTAAGCACTTCCGGTTATCCGATTTTTTTCTGAAACTCGGAATTTCAACAACATATTTAATTTTAATTATTATTATTTAGATGACAGAATTGTCTAATAAACTGAAATAGCAATTAAGATGAAAACCTAACCCCACCCTTCCCCTAGAAGTGCCGTTAAATGAATTTTCCCGGAGAAATGTTTCAAATAAAAGTTGTAGCCTTTTGTATGTGTAGTTGATATTCCAAGTTTAAAGAAAATCGTCGCAGCCATTTTTGAGAAAATCGCAAAAACGTAAAAAAAAGCAACTAGGAAAGTGGTACTTTCGGTTGAGGAATTTTGACAGATAACGCACCGTCAGATCCCATGGTGATACCTAAACGTAATATCAAGTTTCTACTTTCTAGGGTTTTTCGTTTTTTGAGCTATGCTGTTCACATACACACAGACCATTTGCTAAAAACCACTTTTTTGGACTCAGGGGACCTCAAAACGGATATTTCCGGTGAAAACTCGATTGGAAAATTTGACACGATTACCATACTTCCTCTTGCTAGGAGTAAGAGAAAGTAAAAAAAAGCGTAAAACTAAAAATAATCTATTTGGAATAGAACGCATTTCCGGTTTATGAATTTTGACGTATGTACGGTAAACTTTGACCTTCGTGGTTATAATAATTTTTGATATATTATTTTTTTCTCATAATATAATTTTCTCATTGAGTTTTTATACATTTTTTTGGGATCCCTTGAATACGATAAAAATTTTTTTGATAGCGAATGGTTTGCTATATGTCGCAGGAAGCTTCAACTATTCCACCGCAGTAGTGACGAAGATTTTTGGACAAAATTCATCGACCGGAAGTATGACTTTACTGAATTTTTTTTTTTCAGTTTTCGTGGTTTTTTTTTTTTTTGAAAAATGGCTCAACGATTTCTTTAAATTTTGTATTCCATCTACACAGAAAATTGATTTTTTTTGGGGGGTTCTGGGGGGGGGGGGAACAGTAACGTTATGCATTCCTCTAAAGTATCATTTGAATATAATATATGGTTTTTTATCATCTATAGGGTATAGCTAGGAGAGATGATGTACATTTCAAAGTTATGCCCAGTATTAAAATATAGGAGATATATTAAAGAGGTAGTTCTTATAAAACATATGTCAACTACTATTATCTGCAAAAAAAAATATTATTTTTCAAAATAAAGACATTCTCATTTATTCCAGAAACAAAATACAAATACACTACATTTGGCCGTCTCTCCTACTATGGTAGGACAGATGACGCATTATAGGTAGGAGACCTCTCCTTTGTGAAGGTAACATGGCTGATCAACATGAAACTTGGTAAACACAATGTCTACGAGCCCAACTTTAACGACAGCTGGAAATCTTTCGCTTCACTTGAAATTAATATAGTATATATAAAAAAAATAAAAAAAAATTTACTAAGCGTTATGAAAATTCACCTTATGAAAAACACACGCTGATGCGTATAAATATTCCTAGAACACAGAAGAACACACAAAATAACTGAAGAATTTTGCAATACGTTCGCTTCTGATCTCTCTACTCCTCGACTAACTTCCATGACGCCACGTGGTGGCAAACAAGAGAAGTAAAGCCTGCGTCTTCTCACCTACCACTCACATCTCTCCTAGCTTTACCCTATAATATTTAATACACATTAGAAGCTTGAATAGAATTTCAAATTTGAAGAAAATCGATTTACCAGAAGTGCGATAATTACAGAATAGGTTTTTAAAATTTTTTGTTTTTTTTTATAAAACAAAAGTTTACAACGATTTTATTCAAAATTGGAATCGTTGCTGCACACATAGAATCGTAACAATTTTATTTGAAAACATTTTGATGAAAAAAAATTGATTTTAAGACCGCTCAGGTATATAAGTAAAATCGTGGCGGGTGTTGGTGTAGAGGTTATGAGCACGGACTTGTAAGTGGGAGGACTCCAGTTCGAGTCCGCGTATAACTGCTAAATTTTATATTTGTTTAAAAAATGTTATTAGTAAAGTAGGTGCTTCCACCCCCGTCCACGACACCTAATTTGGTAGTTGGACGTTAATACCTAAAGTAATAGGCATTACTTTACTTTTATAAGTAAAATCCCCATAACCATTTTTATGGCCAGCCCAACTAAAACCCATGGTAACATGGTAATTTTTATAGACAATGTTTTATTCAAATTGTATTAATTAGATTAAGAGAAAGTCGTATGAGTGTTTCACATCAGATTTTTTTGTTTTGTTTTTTGTTCACACATACACACACACATGCAAGCGCGCGTGTACGTACGCAAACACATTGAACCCTTCGCTAAAATAATTTTGTATTTTAATCAGGCGCCTCAAAGTATATATTTCCTGTGTAAACTCAATGTAAATTTGAATAATCGCATTATTTCCTCTTACTGCACTGACAGGAAGTAGTTAGGATGTTAGTTGTGTAGAAGAGGGGGGTGGCTACAAAGCCAAATCCACTGCAATCTAGATCTGTTATAGGTGCCATTGGTTGTATATAGAATCTGTAAAATATACAATATTTATATGTGGATGAGTGAATAGTTTGAAAACTGAAAAAACAATTCAGTAAAAGCGCACTTCCGGTTTACTAATTTTCTTGAAACTCGAAATTTTGGCCATCTATTTATTTATAGTTAAGTTTGCTTTTGGGTGATAGAATTGTATATATTATCTATCATCCAAATTATACTTTAGAGAATATTTAAAATAAAAAAAATTGTAGATCTTTCTGTGTGTAGTTTATATGTGGAAGTTTCAAGAAAATCGTTGGAGCCATTTTTGAGAAAATCGCAAAAATGTGAAAAAATTATTTAGTAAAGTGGTAAAGTAAACGCACTTCCGTCACCCGTTTTTTTTTTTCAAACTCGGAATTTCCACAACATATCTTAATTCTAATTAACATTATTTAGACGACATATCTAATAAACTGAAATAGCAACAGTGCCATTAAATGAATTTTCCCGGAGAAATGTTTCAAATAAAAGTTGGTTGCTCAATGTATGTGTAGTTGATATACCAAGTTTGACGAAAATCGTCGGAGCCATTTTAGAGAGAATTGCAAAAAAAAAAAAAAAACTAGTAAAGTGGTACTTCCGGTTGAGGAATTTTGACAGATAACGTATTGTCAGATCCCATGGTGATACCTAAACGAGATATCAAGTATCAGCTTTCTACGGTTTTTAGACTCAGGGGACCTCAAAACGGATATTTCCGGTGAAAACTCGATATCGAAAATTTGACACGATTACAATACTTCCTCTTACTAGAAGTAAGAGAAAGTAAAAAATTTTTATAATACTATATATTATGAACATTTTGGACAGAATTGGATTTACAAAAATACACATTTGAAAATAAATTAGTGTTCCAAATTTAATTTAAAAAAATTCGTCGGGCTAGTTTTCAAAAAAATCGTGAAGAATTAAAAAAAAAAAAAAAAAAAAAAATTCGTTAAAACAGAACTTCTGGTTAACAGATTTCTACGGAAACTTTTAAATCTATTCCCATGATGATATCTGTTTACAAAATATGAAGTTTGATCTTCCTGTGATTATTCGTTTTCTAGTTAATTTGTTCACATTACCTAAAAATATTTGTTATTCAAAGAGCTCAAAATATGAAATTTCCAACAAAAATTAAACATTTTGAATATTTGAATTGAAATGTTTGAAGTTTTTTTGGTTGGGTCCGGCGAAACTGGGAAGGATATATTTTCCGTGATAGCCTGCCTCATTTTGTGGTCATCACTGGTTTTGGGCGTTCACTTATTTATTATCTGGATTTTTTGTTATAACAGCGCAATAACACAGACTTGCACAGAGCAAATTCAGTTTACACGCTCAGTGTATAAATGTGACAGAGTGTATAAACTGATCACAGACATTTTCCGTGATAACCTGCTTCATATTGTGTCATCGACCGGTTTCGGGCGTTCGCCCATCATCAGGTTGTTTTTGTTGAACAGTATAATAACATAGACTTGCACAGAGCAAACACAGTTGATACACTCAATTGTTGAAACACAGTTCAACTGTATTTGCTCTGTGCAAGTCTATGTTATTATTATATTATTATTATTATTATTATTAGACCGGGTGCCTGGCGGCATAGGACTAAGCCTATATGGCTTTTATCCCCCCGATGCCCCCCCATATCATCCCCTTAAATAGTCTCCCTCAGTAGTCTACTGGTCAGTTTGCAATATCCCAGGATATCCTTTAACTCCAACTCGCCCAAGCAATCCTGCGAGAGTGGTACCCTCTCAAATACGCTAAACCTAGTACCAGCGAAATAGGGCACTGACATAGATAGTGATAACCGTTTCCCTGACTCCGTCATCGCAATTCTTACAGGTGGGACTAGACGTCCTCCCTATGTTAAACAAGTGACTAGACACCCAGGTGTGTCCAGTCACTACCGCCACCAAGGTCCCTCAGACCTGTCCTGCTGCTAATTGGCATAAGCCAAGGGAAAAGGAAAGGATTAGTTCAGTGGTAGCGCACTGAACTAACCGAAACACCCTGCTTAATTTCTTTTATAAATCTTTTAGCTTGGAGGTACCTCTGCGTGTCCCTCCAGTATTAATCCAAGACTTTCGTCTCCCAAAGTCCTTTGTTATTACACTGTTCAATAAAAACATCCTAATGATGGGCGAACGCCCGAAACCGGTCGATGACCACAAAAACAAGCAGGCTATCATGGAAAATGGCTTTCCAGCTCTGCGGAACCAACCACCACAACAATGTGTAAACTGATTTTGCTTTGTGCAAGTCTTTGTTATCGCAATGTTTTGAACAAAACATCCTGATGATAGGCAAACGCTCTGCCGCAAAGGGTATCTATTGAATGCAGTTAATTGGGGAGTAGCGACCTCACGGGTTATCACAGCTCAATACTCCATGCACTTCATCAGAACAGTACACAATACACTTAAACTAAGCACATTCTTCCTGTTATAGACGCGGACAAACACAGTACACAAACTAGGGTCTCCGTCCCTAGTTAATTGGCATAAGCCAAGGGAAAAGAAAAGGATTAGCTCAGTGGTAGCGCGCTGAACTATCAACGTGGAAGGTTCCGGGCTCGAATCCAGCATGCTGGCCTTAGATTTTCTCTTTTCCTAGGAGCCTCTACAGCTCATTGTCCGGGTGATGGGAAGTGTTGTCTATAGCTAAAGAACACTGCACGGAGGCCGGCAGTACACTGAGAAAGACTCCGGGTGGTACAATAGATCTTTCAGGTCGCTGTTTAATAATCCCTTATAAGGATCTAGTTCTAGGTGAACGCTCGAATTCGGACGATGACCACAAAATGAGGCAGGGTATCATGGAAAATATCTCTGATAAATATTAAAAAAATTTTATCTGCGAAGTTTATACTCTACCAAGTTTAAAGGAAAATTCATTAGTCATTTTTGTGAAAATTGCAAAAAAAAAATATCAAAAACCTATTCTATGTAGTTGTACTTCCGGTTAACCAATTTTCTACAAAGTTCGAATTCTATCAAGGCTTCTAATAGATATTAATATTATGTAGGTGGTAAAAAACTTAAAAGAAAGCACAACACCATTGTTCCCTTAGAAAAAGCCAAACAAATTAATTTTCCCTTCCAAAAAATATGCTTCAAGAAAATCATTGGAGCCATTGTCGTCGTGAAAATTGCGTAAAACAAAAGAAAAAAAAAAATTCAGTAAAATTACACTTCCGTTTAATAGTTTGGGTTCGAAACCTTTGTGTCAAATGCGATGGGAATACCTAAACCGGTGTATTCCGGTTCCGTTGAAAATTGTTCGAAAATTTAACACGATCGAAATACTTCCGCTTAGCATTTAGTGGAAGTAAAAAAAAAAAATGGGGCACAGACCATCCAACTAAAATAATTTTTTTTTCTTAAAAACTGAAAGAAGTAATAATAAATATTTACGTAATTAAGACTGACATTGTTATTTTAATGTTTTTAAATATATTACCAATATCTAGTTCACCGTTGGAATTGTTTAAATATTTATCATATTTTATGTTAGCTCTAAATAATAAATAGATAATCTTTACAGACAGCCAAATGGCCTGTTTGTGCCCTTTTCAAAGTATAACAACTTTTTAGATCAATTTTTGGCCCTATTCCCATGAAGAAGATCAGTAAATATTACGTGTAATGTTCTGTATGTTTTTTTTTTTTTTTATGATAATGTTTTTTTTTTACATTACTTAACATAAATCATAAAGAGGAAGTATTGTAATCGTGTCAAATTTTCGATATTGAGTTTTCACCGGAAATATCCGTTGGGATCTCCTGAGAGACCGAAAAAAGTGGTTTTTAGCAAATAGTCTCTGTGTATGTATGTATGTATGTGAACAGCATAGCTCAAAAACAAAAAAATCGCAGAAAGTTCAAACTTGATATTCTGTTTTGGTATCACCATGGGTATCCGACAATACGTTATCTGTCAAAATTCCTCAACCGGAAGTACCACTTTACTGAATGGATTTTTCACTGTTTTAATCAATTATAATTTTGAAAATTAGAGTAAGAGTGTTTCACACCAGATTTTTTTTGTTTTTATATAGTTATTATTTTTTTGTCTTTATTTATTTATATTAATGCAATATACAAATAAGTAGAACAAACAAGCTTTTAACAAAAACGTAAAGACTGTGTGCTTGTGTTAGTTACCATGTCGCAGGAGCAGGTATAGTTAATAAATAATACTTAGCCATCTTACTATATCTTAAGAAAAAATACATAACAAACAAACGAAGAAAACAATTATATGTACGAAAAGCTACGGAGAAATTTACGAAAACAGATCCTAATTATACTATTAATTATAAATCTTAATAAATATATATATATAAAAATTCAGCATCCGTATGTTTGTGGCCGCAAAACACAGAAAGTAGTTGATGGATTGACTTGAAATTTTTACACAACGTTACATTTCTATATAAGAGTGTTTATATATACCTTTATATTCCGAAGTTCCCACGGAAACGCCAAATTCCAAGCGTTTCGCGAGTTTGGCAGAAATGGACAGACGCAGACGCGTTGCGATTGTGGCGCGCTCTCTGCCGAAGATATTCTGCACAGAATATGTCAAGAAACACATAATCATGGCTTGGATTTTACAGAAGAAATATACAATGAAGCGCTAATCTTCGTTGAGGATCTTTGTCTAACAATGTATGGTAAGTTGTTGGCACAATTGAGAGCTACAGTACCAAATAGGTCGATCAATGCAACATTCGAAGAGAGAACTGCTCAGAGAACATCATACATCAGAAATGACTTGCAGCTATTCGTCCAAGAAAATACACTGAACTCTTCAAGTACAAAAAAGATAGCATTTGATACCAACCAATCCGGTGGATTTACTTTTTAGACGCTCCATATGGAACTGGAAAAACGTTCTTAATTTCCTTAATCCTGGCTAAAATCCGTTCAAATGGCCATATTGCGTTAGCACTTACTTCTTCAGGTAATACTTCTACGTTAATGGAAGAAGTAGGTAGAACTGCGCATTCACTTATGCAATGGTACACGATTAGTAGTTAAAAAATTGAATAATCTAATTGAAGCAACAATTCTCGTTGGATCTCATAAAGGTGAAGACTTTCATGAATACTACTCATACCGACAGATATGGCGTTCGGGTTCAAACGACTTCCTTCTCTTGCGTTCGCTATGACTATCAATAAAGCGCAAGGACAAACTTTGCAAATGTGAGATTTGAATTTAGAAAACGAATGTTTCTCTCATGGGCTTCTCCCTATTGTCGCATGCTCCAGAATCGAGCATGAACCATCTGATCTTTATGTTTATGCAGAAAACGGACAAACAAAAAATTTACTCCATTCACCAGCTTTACAATAAAAAAAGACTTAGTTAAAAACATTTTTTCTTTCTTTCCTTTCAGTGCACAGCAACGCAAAGTAGAGTATTAAATTCAATGATGTGTTTTCTTGCTGAATCTATGTCAACTATCATACTTCTATTTACTTCCTTAATAATTAAAATCAGACTGAGCCACAGCTAAGCCTGGCCGGGTTAGCTAGTAAAATACTATAATTATATTTTGAACTTATTAATTTATGAAGTTTAATATTTTGTTATTTATCCACTACAATAGACCAGCGTCAATACCACTACAATGATTGACAATACTATTATTTAATTTACGAATTCATATTTCTAAATGAGTAGGCATTTGTAATATAACCAATCAGAGTGAACCAATCACTACCATTTAGTAAATTTAGCATTTCCTGGGTTGATATGTTGTTTGTTTTTTTTTTTTTTAATTTTCAAGTCTAAAATGTTCAAGTCTTGGGGCAGTCAACAAGAAAATGATGAAATGAGAGTTTAGATCTGTTGTCCAGTAGACTTTTAAGTTGTCGAAAGCGTCTGTTTAGTTCTATTCTTTTAAGTCGTGCATGAGGATTCCATGTAAGTCTTCGGAAGTCTAAATAAAGCCCAAGATAGCGAGCAACGTTGACCACTGGTAAGGGAATTAAGTTGTAGTAAACTGGGGGAAGAGTAACGCGATGTAGAGTGAAGGTAATGTTTTGGGACTTATTTTCATTAAGTTTAATGACCCATTTTTTGAACCAATTTTCTAGGGAGGAGAGGTGGGTAGAATTAAAAGTTAAAATAAAAACGTTTATTTGAATCTGTAGAGGTGTTTTTGTTTGGGGGGGGGGTGGACAGAGAAAAATGAAGAGTTGAAAAAAGTATACTGACTGGACGGCTGAATATATTGTTTAAGTTGTAATGGGATCCGAATCATTAAAGATTCACATAGGATCCAAAGAGCGAAGAAGCAGACATTAAATGAATCAAACGTTAGTTACTCCTCACCTAGACTAGGCTAGGGAGGGAGAATTCTATTCATGTATATAGAGCGACAGCAGGACAGTTTTTGCGACAGTTTTTAAAGCATTACATCCAGTCAACATATCTACTTAGTTTCTAATATTACTCAGCCAGTCTGTCTCTTTATTATTCTCTCGCTACCTAACTTCTATTTAATTGCAAAGTCCTTGTAGTTTGTGTGTTCTATTTATTATACAGTGTTCAGCATATCATTTAGTTTATTTCTAATCTCATTTCTTAATTCATTCTCTCCTTCTCACATCCATTATAGAGTGTTCAGAGAACTGCAAGGACTTTAAAGAAACTGAGTGGTAGTGTGGGAGAATGACTGACACTGAACTGGCAGAGACTAGTAACTGCAAGACTGAGTCTAGCGTTTATATATAATTAACATCCCTTACTTCTTCTTAACTTCACTTTCTAGTTTCCCTAGGGAGTTAAGTAGGCGGAATCACTTGTGATAGGGAAATATGTCACGCCTCATGTGACGTATTGAGTATACGGGCGATGCCTTATGAATGTGCTATAGGCAATCCATTACAAATCTTCTTCTTCAAAACCTAAACCTTCATTTTCTATCAACTTTTTGCAAACATTACAATATGGTGAATGGTAAATTCAGTATCATTCCTTTGGTTTTTTTTTGTAGCGCAAAAACACTTCGCATCCTAATTAATCGCACTGCTTTATAATTTTCAAAGAGCTGACTTTTGAGAAAATGAGCTATAAAACGGGAAAATATACAATGAGAATGGTGTTAACTTCAGGGTCATAAGCAGGGTGATGAGGGCAAAATGCGTAGTCCCTCCAACTGTGCTAATTTCATCTGAATCAAACGCGAACGTTATACAGGAAGGTTATCATGTTATAATAGCTTAATTTCGATTAATTGAAAAGGAATAGTTTGCTATGTAAGACTTCATAAATTATAATCTAGCTATTCAGTATAAAGTTCAGAGTCAAAACAGCTGTGCCGCGGTCTAGAAGAAGTTCAACATACAAAACACAATCAAAGTTCGGCCAAACGCGAAGCATGACTTTTTTTTTGCCGAATATGATGAATATGAAATATAAATGGCTAACTTCTGACCGTTTTTAGTTGATAAAATAACTAAATTGAATCGTAAATGAAAATAATAATACAAAACAATAAAGCATTGTGACATTATTTTGGTTAATATAATAATTGTAACAGAATTAGTTTATTTTTTGTGTTATTCCAATTTGCTATATATTGAAATCATTTACATTAATGAGTAAATGTCTTTTGTTCAATAAAAGCACTGCCAATGGGACAACTTTAACACTTAATAAGTTAATCAAATTAAACTAAAACTTATAATAAATATAAATGAATGTAAGGTCGGAGACCTACAATCTACAACACATACAACTAAAATGCACATACAATGCATGACCAGTGATTGCTTACATCCTGAAGGCTCTTCAGTATTTCTACATATATATTATGTATGTATGTATGTATCTGTGTGTGTGTGTGTGTGTGTATATGAGAACACAGAGTTTCAATATTTTGTTACATTAATAGAATAAAATATATTTAAACAACAGTTAATTTATTGAGAGTCACATTTTAGTATTTTACTTTAAATATACTACATTTATTTCAGACTAAACTTCCATTATAGTTATGTTAATTGTATTGTGATTTTTTTTTTTCAATGTTTACATAAATTAGTCGACTATATTTTTCTTAATTCACTATTTTTTTTTTTTAATGCTTTTTAAACGTGGTTTTGGAAATTTTCACACGCTTTCTCTTGTTAGCGGTTAATTTTCTTGAAACCTCGTTATTTTTGACATAACTGTGGCCAAGACATGGACAGTTACAGTAGTTACACTGAAATTCAGAAGAAGGCGCCAAAAGAATTTGGGTATAGCCATGTAGAGAAAATTCTTTTTTTTATATATTTTTTTTTTTTATTTTATTTAGAATTTTCCAACTGCATGCTATACATGTTATAATGGAGTTGTTGAGGAGAGAAATTAGGTTTGATTAAATGAACGAGATATGAAGACACTAATATAATGTAGCTAAGTTTACACTAACTGCACTGGACTTTATAATGAAAATGATAGAATGAATGGTGTGAGTAAAGATATGACACGATGCGATGCACAGTTGTATGGTTGTATCTGATAGATCCTTTAGATAGATTCCCACTGGCTTATATACACAGGTTCTCCCACTCTAGCCTGCCTAAGTCAGAGAGTAGTCTCTGTTAACCAGAGAGGGCCTCTCTTCTCTCTGCTGTGGTTGCATTTTATTTGCTGTGGATGGGATCTATTACAACGTAAAACAAGTAAAAATGAGGCGTGATTAACGTGAATGGATAAGTTAGCCATCATTGACAACGATCATTAGATGCCCAGGAGGTCGCGTGGGGGCAACGGTGCTTTAGTCGTCTTGGATTATCCGGAAGTGAATTTTGAAGAGAGAATGTGAAACCAGTGGATTTAGGATGGAGGGTGAGATTACTATGGAATTTGAGATATCTGGATTTTGCTAGGGTGTGTATGAATGGAATCTTCAGGTCAGTATGGATTGTTTTGTTTGAGACGTAAAAAGGAGCATTGCCCGGCAAGGGGTAATCTGTTGCATGCGGTTACTTGGGAAGTAGCGACCCTACGGGTTACCACAGCTCAGTACTCCATGCACTTCGTCAGAACAGTACACAATGCACTTAAACTATATACACTTTACATTTTACAGACAAGGACAAACACAGTACACAAACTAGGGTCTCCATCCCTAGTTAATTGGCGTAAGCCAAGGGAGAAGGAAGGGATTTAGCTTAGAGGTAGCGCGCTGGACTAAACGCGGAGGAGGCCCCGGGTTCGAGTCCAGCATGCTGCCCTTAGATTTCCACTTCCTAGGAACCTCTACAACTCCCTGTCCGGTGATGAGCAGTAGAGAACACTGCTTGGAGGCCGGCAGTGCACTGAGAAGGCTCCGAGGGGCACAATAGATCTTTCAGGTCGCAGTGCGATAACCCCTTATAACAATCTACAAAAAGCAGCATCGACGATACGATATAGGATCTTAGATGAAGAGTTTGAGAAAATTCTAAAAAAAAACCTATTCAGTAAAGTAGCATTAACGGTTTGCCACTTATTTTTGATCCCATTTGGGAAAGCGTGAATAAAAAAGTTTAGGGTAAAGTAAAGTAGCTGAGAAATGAACTCTCTACACAAAGTTGGTGTAGAATTTGCTCTGACGATGGATGAAAATCCGAAACCGGTCGGGAACCAAATGAGAATATACATGCTATATACCAGACGGATAAAATACCAGATGTTATCCAGCATTGCGGACCCATCCACATATTCAAAAGTGAGAATTATCAGAGATCTTTTCCGTGATCCATGCTTCTTTTTTTTTTGGTAATCGACCGGCTTTTTGTCAAAACATTGTGATAACACAGACTTGCGCAGAGCAAATTTAATTGATACACTACATGGAGTGTATCATGTATCATCATCATCATTGATAAAATACATCAGTCCGTCAAAAGTCTACGTATCTCCATGGATACCTTGGAGTGTATCAACTAAATTTGCTCTGTGCAAGTCTATGTTATCACACTGTTTTGACAAAAACATCCTGATAATGGGTGAACGCTCCAAACCGGTCGTTGACTACAAAAACTGAGGCAGGCTATCATGGAAACTATCTCTGATGCTTTCCAGCTCTGTGCGGAACCAACGACAACAAAATGTGGGAATCTTCAATGGCCAACCAGTTTCACGAACCCAGGAAGTACGACAATAGGAATTTTGGCGTGTTGACATAGGTGTTCGCGTAAAAAATCGCCATTTATTGGTCTTTTTTGGCATCATGGGGATATAGTTGATATGCGTTTTAAAACTTGCAAAACTATTCGCAGTACAAAAACTGAATAAGTATAAGAAAGATTCAGTAATGCTCAATATTTAATTTTTGGAGCAAAACCAAAACTCATTTTAGTGGAAGATTTTTGATTACAAAATCTCACAAATATATTATGACTATCTAGAATTCCTACTGAAGCTCCTTGTTTATTTGTATGCAATAGTTTGTAAAAGATGTATGGTGAATGTGGGTGGTAGATGACTAGACTTGCTTGTGGGTGGAAATGGAAACCTAATTAGTTGAACAACCAATTACATCAGCAAGATTTTATGTAATGAATGTTGGAATGTTGTTATATTAAACTATCTAGATACTCTTTTTTAGATATCTCTAAAGAAATTAGACTCCATTCCCTTCTAAAGATTATAAATCAAGAAGTGTGGAAGCATTTATATGCCAATGTTTTTAGCGTTCATCTAACAATTTATTATAATCGTTTACTTTCTTTTAAGTTTCTTTAAGAAGCATTTGCGATAAATACGTGTCCCCCGTAGTTTTTTGTTAGAAATCCAAGTTTAATTTGCAAATTTGTTTTGATGCTTCCAGAAGCGAGATACAGGCATCAACTTCATTTATTTTAAATGGGGAGGTGTGGTTTTTATTTAAGAAATAGATTCCTCTATTTTTTGTAAGAAAAATTTACTTGAACGGTTTTTTTTTTTGTGAGCGATATTTTACAAGTTATGAATGAAAACATGATTCCTATAAGAAATTTCAAAATGATATTATAACGATTTTTTGGTTGAATAAGAAGAAAAGTACTATTTTATTATAAATTTTACTCCTCATTAATTACAGATCTTGCTCGAACTTTCCTCCACCATTAGAGATGTATTTCTTTGGTCGTAAGGTACAATTGGCAGGAAAAAGCATGGGTATGAACTCTTATGGTGGAGGAAAGTTCGAGCAAGATCTGTAATTAATGAGGAGTAAAATATCGCGCACAGAAAAAAAAACCGTTCAAGTAAATTTTTCTTACAAAAAATAGAGGAATCTATTTCTTAAATAAAAACCACACCTCCCCATTTGAAAAAAATGAAGTTGGTGCCTCTATCTCGCTTCTCGAAGCACCAAAACAAATTTGCAAATTAAATTTGGATTTCTAACAAAATACTATGGGGACACGTATTTTTTAGTTTTTTTCTAGCTATCTTAGTTTCCGAGACAAAGTCGTTATCCATATACCTTGGGACACCCAGTATACATGTTTTGATATCTCCGGAGCATAAAAAAAATTTTTTTTAGCAATTGGTCGGTGTGTGTTTGTGTGTGTGAACAAAATATTCCAAATAGAAAAATCGCCGGAAGCCCAAACTTTATTCCATGTGACAATAAGGATTTTTGAAAAAAACCATTAATCAGAGCATCAAATCCGAAATTACGACTTTATTGATTGTTTTTTTTTTTCAGTTTTTCGCAATTTTCTTTAAACTTCTTATACTATCTACACACATAAATAAATACCCATCACTTTTATTTGAAGCATTTTATTAGGTAAATTATTTTTTTTGGGGGGGGAGTTACAGTAGCATTAGGTTTTCCTCTAAGGTACCACTACAGTACAATATTTGGTTTTATTATCTATGTAATATGAACATAAACTAAGTGGATTGTTCAAAATCCAAATTTGGAGAAAATTGGTCACCCGGAAGTGCTTCTTTTTTTTTTAGAAAGGGCCACCGCACTGATTTTCACGGTCTATTGTGCCACGCTCTTTGGATGCCGCTGGCTGGCCAGCCGCACCCCCACCAGATTAAGGATCCTTAAGAATCTCAATATTATGGAGGGCTCTAGAGAGGATATATTCTCCTCATCTTCTTGGTATTTACCCAGGCTCCTAAATCTTCTCTGGGTGATAGCATCGCAGTCCTTGAGGAGATGTATCGGCGTTTTCTCCGCCCACCCCGGCATTATCTGCACGTGCTATCACTCTCCAAGCCCAGCTTCATCAGGTGTTCTCTGAGTCTACAGTGCCCGTGAAGAACGGGGAGGTTTTTTGTACTGAGACCAATACATGCCTCCGTTCTTTTTGCGTTGTAATCTCCCAAGCAGATCTTTGCCTGCCTTCGTCCTTTCCTTCTCCTCTTTCTTAAGTTTCCCTGGTCGCTGACCCCAAAAAAGGGTTCAGGCCCCAAGAATGGGGATGCAGCGCCTTTCTGGAAATGGAAACTGAATGTGCTGTATTTTTTTTTTGGCATAGCATTCACCATTTAGCCGTTATCTGTGTGAGACTTGTTGATCTGTATATATGATGCAATTATCTTTACAAATTAGTCTTTTACTCATTTACTCCTCTCAAAATTAACCCGTAAAGGCTGTAGCCATTTCTGCAAATGTAGTCAGTTAAGAAGGAAAAATTTTTAGAAAACAGAATGTCCTTCGTAACGAATGGGAGCCTCTAAACAATCTATATAGCAGATCAAACAGATTATTTCTTTCCTCTATGTAATTTTGGCATAACATTACATTATATGGTCATAATTCTATTACATTGTACTCCTCAACATTGCAAACTGTACATACAGGAGAAGATATTTAGTGTATTCTGTGGGGGTATGATCCACAGACTATATGATTAGCTGCTGCGGTTGGTTCCGCAGAGCTGGAAAGCATAAGAAACTGGTCATCAATCGGTTTCGGGTGTTCGCCCATCATCAGGATGTTTGATCAAAAACAATGAGATAACATAGACATGCAAAGAGCAAATTTAACGACTAAAAGAAGCATGACCACGAAAAGAAGCAGTTGATCACGGAAAATATCTCTGATATATGGATTAGCCCCCTTCCGACTTGTTTTTTTTTTTTTTTTTACCCTTTGCCCGGGTTGTTTGAAATCTTAAACGGAAATTATATTCCTTTTTTTCATCATTGCTGGCAGCCTCTTTAGCTAGCAGATCGGCGGTTGCATTGTGCTTACGATATGTGTGAAGTGTTACTTTACTGAATAGGTTTTTTTAGTTTTTTTGAATTTTCTCTAAAATTGCTAACCTATTTCCAGTAAAAGTGACTTAGTTAAAAACGTTTAACATGAAAAATCGGTTAACACGAAATAATACCGCGGTCCCGACAAAATACTATGTAATTCTTTTACGTTCTTAATACTTTTAAGACGAAACAAAAATCACTTAACACGAAAAGTTTTCGCTTCTCGAAAGGAACAGAATATACCTGTTTTCTGCAGTCATATCATCTCGCATATTTTTTTTTTTTTTTCTAATTACAAGGAACAAAATAAACAATGGCTGCCACTGTTGCTAGGTTTCCGCTTGTCATTAAGTAGGAAGAGGCACTGCCATTGTCAAAACAATTCAATTTACTGGTCATTTAGTTTTCAAATTCGGTGATGTCTGTGTTAGAAGTCGGTGAATATCCGCAACAGAAATGTGGAACATCATAAAAAGTATGCGCAATTATTTAGATGTACATTCGAATGATCGAAATGAATAAAACGAATGGACGATATCGAATAATTTGATGTTGAAAAAGACACTGCAAAAGAAAATATCAAATCCCCCCCCCCCAAGTTTTTTTTATTAAATACATAATATATGTTCATATAATTATTTATGTATCTAATATGATGTGTAAGGACAATATATTATATTGTTCTTACACAATACCGCACTATGTAAGTATAGACTGTCACAATGTATGGTAACTAAAAGTGTAAATTTTAGCAAGAAATCGAATTAATAAAATTTGATAGTATCGAAAATATTGGCGAGTTTTTTGGCATGCATCCTTTGAACAAGAAAAAATCTGGTGTGAAACACTCACACAACTTTCTCTTACTCCAGTTCTCAAAATTATAATTGACAAATTTCATAGTTTGGTACCAAATTTGAATGAAATTCGTCGAAAACTGAAAAAACTGTTCAGTAAAAGCGCCCTTCCGGTTTACTAATTTTCTTGAAACTGAATTTCAGCTATCTATTTATTTCTAATTAATTATGTTTGGATGATAGAATTGTATAATCAATTATGATAGCACTTTAGAGAAAAACATAACCCCACCCCTCCCCTAAAAGTGCCCTTAAAAGAATTTTCCCAAAGAAATGTTTTAAATAAAAGATGTAGATCTTTGCATGTTTAATTTATATATGATGTTTCAAAAAAATCGTCGATGCCATTTTTGAGAAAATTGCGAAAAAGAGAATAAATCATTTAATAAAGTGTTAAAGTAAACGCACTTCCGGTTATCCGATTTTTTTCAAACTCGGAATTTCAACAACATATTTAATTCTAATTAACATTATTTAGATGGCAGAATTGTCTAATAAACTGAAATAGCACTTTAGATGGAAACCTAACCCCACCCCTCCCCCAAAAGTGCCCTTCAGTGCATTTTCCTGGAGAAATGTTTCTAATAAAAGTTGTAACTCTTTGTATGTGTGGTTGATGTTTAAAGTTTAAAGAAAATCGTCGGAGCCATTTTTGAGAAATCGCAAAAAAGTAAAAAATCCAACTAGTAAAGTGGTACTTCCGGTTGAGGAATTTTTACTGATAATGTACAGTCAGATCCCATGGTGACCTCTAAACGGAATATCAAATTTCAACTTTCTACGATTTTTCGTTTTTGAGCTATGCTGTTCACATACATACATACACACACACACACACACACACACACACACACACACACACACGGACACACACACACACAGACCATTTGCTAAAAACCACTTTTTTGGACTCAGGGGACCTCAAAACGGATATTTCCGGTGAAAACTCGATATCGAAAATTTGACACGATTACAATACTTCCTCTTACTAGGAGTAAGAGAAAGTAAAAATAGTTCAGTCCCCTCAGTTTTGTGTTAAACGTTTTTCACTGTAATTAATGACGTTAAATTTTTTAAAGGTAATGTTGGTTTGTTCTCAAGATTCATTATTAGCACTTCATCTATTATCTGCCCTGGGTATATACGTACCTCCCACCACTTTTGTATTTATATTACGACTATTTATATGAAAATATTCAATTTAAAAAGAAAAATAATATTAACATCAATAAGCGAAAGTCGTGTATTTGAAAAGAAAAATTAATCTTTTTTTGTTTTCCATTGAAATGCAAGAGACCATGAAATTCATAAATTAAATCTTAGACACATATTTATTTTCACAACTCTAAAATTAAACATTTTAGCATTTCACGTAATGACAACCTAATTGTATTTTGAAAAAACATTATTAAATTAAAAAATATATTCTATATTTGCACAATGAGTTTATTTGTAGCAATTTCTTTCTTTATTTAGGAAGAAGAATTATTATTGTGAGATAGATTAAATACTTTTAGACATAATTTGTAAAAAGCTATAGAACTTACAACGTTAGTTTTCTTGGACTTTAGTATAACTCGTTTAAGTGGCTCCTCCAAGTCTGACGCTCATTAAGAACTTCTATCGTTAAGCTAGATTACTTTATTGATGTTTCTATAATTTTTACCAATATCTATTTTAGTTAAGAGATTATACTTCTTTGTTTCAGTTCTTTTAAGAATAATTTGGATTATTAAGTGTTTCAGTAAGTATATTTTCTTAAAAAATATAAATTGCTGGACAAAAATATAGCATAAAATTTCGAAATGTTTTCTTTCATGATAATACATTTGTTTTTCTTTTGTTTTTTATGGATTCATTTTAAATAAACTCTGACCCAATGGAGATCAAGATAAAACCAATTTCTGTTTTTATAACGAATAATCCGTTCATACCTTGTAAACACAAATCATCCCAGTACGTCATTTCATTGCCTGTGATGTAATTACTCTCTCTTACAAAGTTTTCTTTAGTGTTTTGTTATCAGTTTTTTTTAAAAATGTTTTTAAAACATTAAATGTCTCGTGAAGGAAATTATGCTAAAGAAATAGCAGTTCGTGTGGTAACATTGCATGAAGAAGGGGTTTAGCAGTCAATTATTGTTCAGAGACTAGGAATGAACCAATCCACTGTTTCAAGAATGTTAATGCTCTACACGGAGACTGGGAGATATTCCCAAAGACCTGCCACGGGCCGTCCCAGAAGTACGACTTGGACAGATGAGAGATTTATTCATTTGAATGTTGTTAAGGAACAGGTTCGTCACTAGCAATCATTCCTTGATCGCTGATGTCCGTAATGCCCATATTTCAAGTGGGACAGTCAGAAGAAGGTAAATGAAGCAACTTGGCTTCCAGGATACCCGCTACTGGCCCTCTTCTCACCAGAGCAAATATTGACGCAAGACTGCAATCTTGTCAATTGAGAACATGTCAATTGGACAACAGAGGTTTGGCGACGTATTTTATTCACAGATTAGTCGAGATTCACCCTACATTCTCCAGATGGAAGGATGAGAGTTTAGAGGTGTCAAGGTGAAAGATATGCGAGGCTAATATTTCTCCAAGAGTGGTGGAGGCGGTGTTATGATTTGTAGAAGCATAAGTTTTGACGGACGTACAGGCTTATATATCGTGGAAAATGGGACGCTAAATGACCAAAAGTATCTTGAAGAGGTTCTTCGGCGATATGTTGTGCTAATTTCTGAATGTGTCGGTGATGATTTTCTATTAATGCAGGAGACAATGCCAGATGACTCACTGCTCGAGTTGTCCTTGAATATCTGCAGGATATTGGGATTCGACAT
>JAAEAF010004911.1:0-48972 GCA_011037195.1 Triatoma infestans
AAAATTCCGAGTTTCAAGAAAATTAGTAAACCGGAAGTGCGCTTTTACTAAACAGTTTTTTTCAGTTTTCAACGAATTTCATTAAATTTAGTACACAAACTATAAAATTTGTCGATTATAATTTTGAGAACTGGAGTAAGAGAAAGTTGTGTTTTTTTTATCATGTTAAAAGTTAAGTTGATATTCTTAGACATAGGAAGTTAATGTATAAGGGCAATATTGGAACAATAGACAGTTACACCCTGGTACTGCAGTTTGCCTGTCCAAATATACTACCCAAGCCATGGCGTACACTCACTCACATACTACTGTATAGGATTTGATGCTATTGAAAGCCAAGCCAATAATTCACTTCTCATATCACCATTTTTCCCTTCCCCTGCTATCCATAACAGAATCAATTACAGACCAAATCATTACTCCCCGCCCCCCACTATCAGCTACTGGAGCTCCTAAACAATTTCTTTTTTTTTTTACTCAACAGATAACACCATAACAGAATCTGTTTTTTTTTTTGTAATAGGAATCCTATAGAGAATAAAATCAAACCAAGAACAATAGATCGAAAGAACGGTCAGATAATTTTTATGGAACTGTTTGGTTTTTCTTTTTTCTTTTTTGTTGGTATTGTTTGGGGGGGGGAGGAGACAAGGGTATGATGGAGCAATAATAGACTTAACACATGTTGAACATTTATGAATTTCATTTAATACCCTAAATTTTTTTTTATACATTATTCTTTATAATGAATTATACCAGTAGCTAATATTCGATCAATTTATTTAATTTTTTTTTGTAGAATTTAGAAATATCTATCCCATACTATATTACTATTTATACTACAATATCGTAATAAAGGTTAATATAGTATTTGTCAATTTTGTATAATTTCTTTTTAGGAAAATTGTTCATTGAATAATAACAACGAATATGGGAGGGGGCTCTTGATGCCCAAAGATCTCAAATATTGACCCGCACATCAATAATTAAAAAAAAAAATAAATAAATCTGTTGTGCAACACTCACACTACTTTCTCTCACTGCAATTTTGCGATGAAGGAACCGTGTAATAAAGTGACATCGCACTTTAGAGGGAAAAAAAGAAGAGGAATGTGGAAGAGAAGAAATGAAAATTTTCCTCGAAGGAAACAAATAAAAATTATGGTTCTTAAAATGTATAATTGATATACTAACTATAAAGAAAATCGTTAGAGCCACTTCCGGAAAAATTGCAAAAAATTGAATAATCCATTTCCGGTAGTACTTCCGGTTGAGAAATTGCGCCACATATAAGACCATTTTCTACCACTTCTTTGGATTCCGGAAGCCACGAAACGTGTATTTTCGATATTGAAAATTTGACCCGATTATAATACTTCCTTTTATAGCTTGTATGAGCAAGTAAACGGGTAAAACATAAAAAAATGTTATTACAGAGAGAGGCAGTGGCAGTGTTCTGGACTAGTAACGCGGAGGATACAGGTTCGAGTCTAGAATGCTATGGGTTCTCTTCCTAGGAGCATCTACAGCTGTTGTCTGTGACGAGAGAACAGGGAGGCGGCAGTGCACTGGGAAGGCTCCGGGTGCCAATGACGTTGATGCGCCTTAATTAAAAAAAAAAATAATAATATTATAATACAGGGAAAGGATTACATCAATGATAGAACGCTGGATTTAAATACGGAGTTTCTGGATTCGAGTCTAGGCAGTGCTGCTTTAGATTTTCTTGTCTTAGGCGCCTCTAAAGCTCATTATGATGGATAGTGTTGTTTGAACAGAGCACACTCTCCGGCAGTAAGAAAGCTCCAGGCGTGTGGACCCAAAGATAATGTGACGGTTATTTCTTTAAGCTTTTGTGAAGAAAGTTCAACTTTTACACACAAGTAAGTTACAAGTACTTTCTCTCACTAGTGAATGAAAATAACGTTATTCAACTCAAATTAGCCGACATATAGCAGCAATAAGCGAAAACAAGATCAAATCCCAGTTACAGCGGATTTAAGGTTATACCAAACGGAACAGGTTATAGAGAGAGACAGAGAGAGAGAGTATTGGAGTTGAATTAATACTCAGTATTTGCACCTATTCACATTTTTTTTTATATTCATGTAAATTAAGAATCAATTTAATACGATTGCAGGAAAGATCTAATATTTAACTGTTGAGAGAAGTACTTTTTTTTACAACTGTCGTCCAGTTTAACCTCGAGTTCTACTATAACTAGTAATTGATCTGGTACTTTTACTATTAGATTTTCTTGACTGTGATGGACATTGTAGTCTGCATTGAGAAGGCCCCGGGTGCCATTGACTACAGTAACAGTTGAGTCTGTCTTAAAACTAAAACAAAAAGTTATAAAGCAACCTTACAGGTTTTCCCTTCTGTTAGGGTGTTGAAGACTTTTGTTTTTGATCACTCCTACAGAATTAGGTTACGTTTTAGGGAAGATTGGTTAAGCTTGGGTCCGTCTGGTGTGATACCTGAGACTTATTTCCGGTGTTACGCGGACGATTCCAGAATGGATGGTAGGTCTGGGGCTGCCGTCTATTTTGAGATGGGAGACTACTTAGTGGTGCCACTCAGTGAGTGGACCACTATTTTCCAGGCTGAGTTATATGCAATTCTTTGTTGTATCTTGGATGAGAGGGTACGTAACACTAACTTAAAGGGTGTTTGTATCTGCTCGGACAGCCAAGCTGCGTTGAAGGCGCTTAACTCATGTGTCTTCACTTCCATATTGGTATTAGAATGTTCTAAAAGACTGGAAGAGCTTTCTTCTCTGAAGGATGTGCTTCTAGTCTGGGTACCAGATTATGTGGCAATTTCTGAGAATGAGGAGGTGGATAGGTTTGGTAAATTCGGAGTCTCTCTCCCTTTGATTGGTCCCAAGCCTGCTGTTGGTGTGTAAAGACACACCATTGTAGTATTGTAATATTGTGTGTGCCAAAAGTGGCATATGTCTGCCAGGCTTCCATCATGGACAGCCTCACGGCACTCATCCTTACGGATGAGTACTGTAGGTTGTCGGCAGTCTAAAATGCTCATTGGGGGTCCGGGCAGGGCTTTGAGTGAGGAGGTCATGTATCTTTCATGGATCTCCCTCAGGTATCTGATAGGTTTCTTCACTGGGCATTGTGGTTTAAGGAGACATCTTTCTACAATGGGACTCATGCTTGACCCCTTTTGTAGAGCCTTTGAGACGGAGGAGGAAACACCCATACATCTCATGACGGTTCAGGATCTTTGGCCGGAATAGGATATAGGTAGAAGTGCTTAAGCTTTGTCCTTTCAAGGTTATGGTCCGATTTGTTCGGACTGTGTCTTGATGAAACACTTAGATGGGTAAAACCCAGGCTTGGATTTTGGTTCTAGATCCGGTAGTTGTTATTCTTTTGGGGTAGCTATATGGGCCCAGGGAGGCTTTGGATAGCATAGGGTTCGCCCTCCCATTCTTTGAATAATAATAATAATAATGAATGCAACCTTTCATACTATTATTATTATTATTATTATTATATTAATTGAGTGTGTAAACTGATTTTACCTTATGCAAATCTGATTTCACACACTATATTCAGCCACCTTGAAGATTGGCGTAGGCCAAAAACCGGTTGATGACAACAAAATGAAGCAAATTACCACCGGAAATTCTCCGATGTTTTTCAGCTCTGGGTGCTCAGCTATAATAATTTTAATAATTAATTATTATTTTGACAAATTGTGAACAAGACGATGTTCTTAAAATATTTTTGTATAGATTAATTAAGTGAAAAGATTTATTTACATTTTGTGATCTGTAATTTTTATAAAGGATACACAAATATTTTTATTGATATTATTTTTGTTAAGACTGAATTAATTTATCTACAGTCAGACTTATTTCGGTGATAATGATATATAGGTATAAAAAAAAATCTGGTGAGGTTGTGATCATAGCATTTAGTAAAACAATTTACAAATCATTCAACATTTTTTTCAGCAATTACGTAATATTAATAATATATTCGCCTTTTAATACTCTGTCCCCTACTATTTTCTTCCTGACAGGAGAGCAATATGAGTTATTTTCCCAAAAAAGAAAGGATGATAATTTATTTATATCGGCAATACCATTGTTATGACTATATGTTTATGGGAGTGTATTTTGTGAGCAGGAAATAGCGCTGAACGGTATTCTAAATCAGGAAGAGAGTGAACGTCCAGCGACCATTACATGCCTTCATTACACTGGACAACTCATACTGCATACTGAAATCTATAGAACAGTACCGGGCACCAATATTACTGCCCGGCCGATTTGTCATCGTACTTAATGTCAAAATGTGGTTCGTCAAATACCATTTATCAAATAGATGCCATTACCTTATATTTTTAAAATCGATAGGTATTAATTTTTTCCGAGTTCTAAAAAAAAAAAAACAAAAACATAAATTGAAAACTAATAAAACAACCCTGTCCGAATATTTATGATTTATGTTTTTATCATTTATTGTCATCCATATTGTTTATTTATAACTGTCATATTGTATTATCTATCTGTACCTAAACATATTGTAAAATTATTTAAAAATTGCATCAATTAGAGAAATAATTGGATGAGTTTGTTGGGGTTTTTATTAATACCTATTATTATTATTATTATTCCCAAAAGGGGAGGGAAGTAAACCCTACGCTATCCAAAGCCCCCTCGGGCCCATATAGCTACCCCTAAAGAATACCTACCACTGGGACTAGAATGAAAATCCAGGCCCAGGTTTTAACCATCTAAGTTTCACAACAGACCGAACAAATCGGACCAAAACCTTAAAAGGACACAGCTTAAGATCCTCTACCGACATCCTATTCCGGCCGAAGGTCCTAAACCTAATCTCCTCACAACCCAAACAATTCGTCATCAAATGCATGGGTGTTTCCTCCTCAGTTTCACAAACTCTACAAAAAGGGTCAGGCACAAGTCCCATTATATAGAGATGTCTCCTTAAACCACAATGCCCAGTGAGGAATCCAACCAGATACCTGAGGGAGGTCCGTGAAAGACATCGGACCCCACTACTCAAAGCTCCGTCCGGGCCCCCAATGAGCATTTTAGACTGCCGACAACCCACTGCACTCATCCATAAGGATGAGTGCTGTGAGGTCATCCACGTCTGAAAGCCCGACAAACATGTGTCAGAAGACACACCAACAGCAGGCTCTGGACCAATGAAAGGGAGAGAGGCACCTAATTTGGCAAACCTATCCACCTCCTCATTCCCAAAAATTCCCATATGACCTGGAACCCAGACCAGAAGCACATCCTTTAATGAAGAAAGATCTTCCAGTCTTCTAGAACATTCCAACACCAATCTGGAAGTGAAGACACATGAATTAAGCGCCTTCAACGCAGCCTGGCTATCCGAGCAGATACAGACACCTTTTAAATTAGTGTTACGCACCCTCTCATCCAAAATACAGCAAAGAATTGCATAAACCTCAGCCTGGAAAACGGTGGCCCACTCACCAAGAGGCGCTACCAAATGATCTCCCGTCTCAAAATAGACGGCAGCCCCAGACCTACCATCCATCCTGGAACCGTCCGTGTAGCATCGGAGATAATTCTCAGGAATCACACCAGACGGACCCAGGGTTAACCAATCTTCCCTAGGATTAATGATATTAATTTCGAAAAATGATTCTTATGAAATAACATAGAAATTAGGGTTCTTTCTTTATGATTGATCTCATAGTGGTGTAGTGGTATAGTGGTGGCATTCTTTAATGAAGCACCTGAATATATTAATGGGTTCTAGGCGGTCCTGCCAGGTCTCCTATTTTACATAAGTTATCAGATAATTGAAACTGAGTTCCTAGCAAAAATATATTTTTAAGGCGCTTGAATCCATATATTTTTACTTTTTTTAACTCGTAGAAAGGGTGCGTGTGTGTGTGTGTGTGTGTGTGTGTGTATGTATGGGTTTGTGAACAAAATATCTCTTTTTTTACTCCTTTTTTTTTTTAACTCTTTATCCGAAATTTACAACTGTAATTAATTTTACAATAAGTAAATAAGCTAAGAAATAATTACAATGACTTGATTGACTTGATTGATAGGTCATCCAGTGATGACTACCACTAGCAGTTTAAAAGGTCGCGAGGCCAACGGCGCTTTAAGTGTCGTTGAGGATTTCCAGGGAGGGAATGTGAGGTGAGGACTTGGGCTAAAGGATTAGAGTGTGATAGGAGAATATTGTGGAATATGTTATAAAGGGTATTAGCCAGAGTGTAGACAAAAGGAATATTGAGGTCCGTGTGGAGGGTTAGGTTGGATACATAGAAAGGACTGTTAGTAATGTGGCGGAGGATTTTGGATTGGATGGTTTGGATGCGGTTCAGATTAGAACGCTTGGCAGTTCCATACAGTTCCAGCGTAAGTCCATAGTGGTCTCAGTAAGGAGGTGTAAAGGAGTCTTTTGTTGGAGAGCGATAATTTTGACCTTTGCCAAGCAGTTTGGAGAGAAGTCTAAACGTATTTTCAACAATAACAAAATATCTCAAATACGAAAAATCGTTGGAAGCTAAAACTTGGTATTCCGTTAGGCACTACCAGCACAACAGACACGAAGATTTCGGACAAAATCCATCAACTGGGTTACTGATTTTTTTTTTTTTTTTTTTTACGTTTTTTGCGATTTGCTCATAAACAACTCTATTTTCTTTTAATTTCGTATTACTACTTCCACATATAAATATCTATCATTTTCTTTCGAGACATTTACCCGGAAAAATTGATTTCTTGGACGAAGTAATGGGGGTAGATTAGCGTTAAGCTTTCCTCTAAAATACCACTTGAGTACAATGTATAGTTTTGTCATCCCTGTAATATTCAAGTAAACACTTGAAACCAAAATATTCAGTAAAGTCAGACTACCAATTGGTGGATTCTGACGGAAACTCATGTTCATAATCGATGATAATACCTAAATGGCCATATCAAGTTTGAGTTTCTTCCGATGTTTCTTTATTTAGAGATTTTCTTCACCAGTGCACATACATACACATACACACAAAGAATACAACTACACATACAAATATCATTTAGATCATTCGCTAAATACAATTTTTTCTCGCACTGTGGATTATTCATTTCTGCTGAAAAACACAATTCTGATCATTTGTGTCATTTTGCAAACTCTCTATTGCTGTAATAAGTGAAAATAGAAATCAAAAAGTTCGAACAAAAAGTAATATATACAAGGGATCTAGAAGAAGGTTTTTCCAAAATCAATTGACAAAAAAAATGTTATTTTCTCTTGGTTTTTTTTTCTTCTTTTTTAGTTTTTCGCGATATGTTAGCCTCCATCCAAGAATGCATTTCTGCCTTACAAAACATCCATTGATATTTTATAATACTGGTTCCAAAGATGCAGCTATAACTAAAATCTTCTAAAATGAAAGCAAAAATCTTCTTTCTTTCGTCGTTTCAAAATAAAAAGACTTCGTATTACTAAAAATTAATAGCCAGAGATTCCTGAAACAAAAATATCAAGGAAGACGCCCTTGTTATACGTGTTATAACCCTGGATTCAAATCTCACCAGGCATTCTGATTCCACATTAAGTCTAAGCTACAAGCATCTCACCTGTTGTAATTGTTTTTCCCCCATATTAACAGGTATACATAATACATCTGACAGTTTATTTTTTTTTTTTTATAATTGTCTGGGAGAGGGACCAAGTCCTATGCTATCTAAGGCCCTTTGATGAATGGATTTATTTATTGATTTTTTTTTACCCGGTGATCTGTTGAACAGGAAGTTGGCCAAGATTTGCTATCGTAGTTTGCAAGAGTACTGTGATTTTGATTTGTAGCCTGAATATTGGAAGTGTTTGCTGATTGGTGGCAATTTTAATTTGTATGAAAATAGAGTGAAAATTGCAAGCTTTGCTAAGTTGAATGGACATGCATTTTTGGCAATTTCTATGTCTATCAGAGTTATGAATTATTGTAATCGGCAATTTTTAAATTTACCAAGCCCATATCACAGATATTGACCGGTTTTGGGCGTTCGCCCATCATCATCAGGATGCATTTGTGAAACAGTGTGATAACATAGATATGCACAGAACAAATTTATGTTATACGTGCTCTGTGCAATTTGTGAAATTTATGAAATTTGCTCTGTGCAAATCTATGTTATCACACTGTTTGACAAATGCATCCTGATGATGGGCGAACAGCCGAAACCGGTCGATGACCACAAAAAGAAGCAGCCTTTTACGGAAAATATCTCTGATGCTTTCCAGCTCTGCGGAACCAACCACAAAAACAAGCCCATATAGCTACCTCAAAGATCGGAGCTTTCTCAGTGCACTGCTGGACTCCGCGTTGTTCCTTCAGTAATGAAACATGAAAATTCAATGGTGAATAAATTCTATTCATTTCTTCGCGAAAGTCCAACATTCATTGATATGTTTCAAATTGTATAATACTGCCCCTTTCATTTTACATCTAAACTTCAATGAATTCATACTAATTTAACAGGAAATTGAGAGCAAAACGTTGAGTTATAGGCGGATAGTAAGACGATCTGTCTATGGACATTATGTTTGACTTCGCCACTATTTGATTCGGATATATAGCTCAGAAAATAGGATATATAGCTTGTAGGTGGTTGAAGTAAGGATAGATAATTATTTAGCTAAACACTAGTATATTCCAAGTATTCTACAACTGATCACGTATCTGAATGATCGTGATGGTTGTTGGTTGGTCAACCTTTGAATAGATGTGCAATTTTACATTACATTCACTAATACATACATATGTACAATAAAAACAGTTTATAATACCCATATATCAAGATAATAGATTTAGGCAAAAGATGCAACTAAATGCTATATATATATATATATATAATTCTCTTTCTCTCTCTCTCTCTATATATATATATTATATAATTCATAAAAGAAAGCCTCTGCAAGCATGTACAACAATAACTTTGACAATATGATTTCTGTAACATGGCCATCAATTATGATTGCCCTCTATTGAATTCAGTATTTAATGTTTGTAACTAATGTTTGGTAGTGATGTATGTAGTATTGTTTCTCTTTGCAGATAGATGGCAGGCTAGTAGAGATTAGGATTACAGTTCACTGTTGAGTCAAAGTGGACAAAGGATAGGAAGGCCTCGTGTCCTGGATTATTCTGATACTCTGGCCAGGGGATTAAGAATAGCCTGGGAAAGCTAAACACCCTGTATAGCGTTCCCCTTAAATATATCAAGTCAAAAATAGTTTATCGATTTATTTTTATATTTTTAATCACATTTAACATTATGTAGTGAAAGTGATAAAAGTTTTAAGTTGTAAATAATTTACCTTTTAAATATTAACAGAATTTAAAATATTAAAAATTTCAATGATTATGAATGCTCTTTTGAAACATTTGAATATATAAAATCATATATAGATAATTAAATGAATGGAGAAATGGCTAAATAGCTAAAAACCATGGCACACTAAAAGATCTATTGTAGCTTACTTGGGTGTGTTTGCATTATAGGATATAGTCTGTAAAGTATACATATGTAATGGTGATGACCGGAAATGGAGAATGGTGAAATGATGTAGTTGAAATAATAAACACACTATTGGCATTTGTGGTTACTATTATATTATAGTTTATTTTTTATTGCAAGAAAAGAAAAATTACATTATTGGGCTGGGTCAGAAGTTACATTGTAATGTCAGTGTTTTACAGAATTATCAAGATACAAATTTAATTTTGAAATATTCTTAATATAAGCGGGTGAAGTAATAACAGTTTTTTGACAGTATTTTTGAAATACTTCGAGTTATTATTTTTTATATTATCTGGTAAAAAGAGATGGACTGACTATGCGAAGCTGGTATGAACTTTTGTCAAACTGTTACTATTCTGGACAAGATTATTGCGTTTTCTGGTGAAATGATAATGAACCTGCAAAAAAAACAAAAAATAGAAATTGGCCTTCATTGCACTTTATGTAGAAGAGGCATTGAAATATAAGTATAGTGGTAGTATCATTATGTTCAAGCTTTTAAAGAAAGAACTATAAGAAATCTTCGAATCTAAACCCAAATGACTCGAATTGCCCTTCTTTTGTAACTTAAATTTTTTTTACATTCGGCAGCATTACTCCAAAATTATAGTATCTTAGCACAAATGGCTATGAACATACACACAATATGTCAACTTTAAAGCTTTCAAGTCAACGGACATTCTTAATTTCTCTCTCAAAACATAAATTCCACTAGACACTTTACCCATGACGTTATTAATTTGATTTGTCCAGTTTAATTTCGAATCTATTGAAATGCCCAAGAAATTGATAGCTTTATCTTTCACAACATAATTTCCTAATTTAATGATATCTTTTGTTTTGTTCTGGTTTAAACTTAGCTAGCTTATTAGCAGCACATCAATCGATTATAGATTTAATGCATTTATTAACTGATGCATTATCTGCATTTCTAATTTGTACTGCAAGATAACTGGCATATAAATATGGCCTAATTATATCATAGTTGTCAGACATTACCGATAGATCGTTAATATAAACCAAGAATAATAAAGGGTCCATAATAGATCTCTAGGGCACACCATACTTGAGCTGCAGTAAGTGATTATTGAGGAAAAAGATTTTAAAAGGAGAATTGAGTAATCGAGAGAAAAGCGGTGTGATAGCTAGTTAGAACTGTTACTTGTTTTAACGGCTAGCATTGCCTAGTTTGTAGGTAAAACTCTACAAAAGTGCTTTTGACAGAGAGCTGAGTGAAGACAGTTGATTACTACTGTGATTTTGTACCTTTTTTTTGTACCATTCCCTTTATTGTATAAAATCTACTCTTACTAAGGATTCTGCAACTAATATTGAATAAGTTCAATTCTTATTATTATTTGTTTTAACAAACAAACAATTTTACCAGCAAATTTTAGCTTTTAGAATTTATTACAAATTGTTTTATTATGAACTCAGTTTTTTATTATCATTAATGCAGTCAGTTTTCAATTCAGTGGGTGAAGATCTAGTCTATCTGATAAAGTCTTGGTTTCAGTCTTCGGTTTTCTGTTTTATGTCTGATATTATAGTGAGTGGCTCCCGTTACGTTTGGAAGTGTGATGTGATGGCACTATGGCTTCAAACCATAGTTTGAAGAGTATTTCGAGTACTTACTGCTGGATCTGAACATTCCTTATAAACAAACAATGAAGCGTTAATTGCGATGGGTAAAATTTTGTTTCATAGTCGCTGTAATTTGGAAATGTTTGTCTTGTTGGTTGATAACCAGACGGGGAGTCATATGTTATGATCGGGCTGATAAGTGTTTTGATAAGTATACAGTAAGGTGGTGCATCTCCTAGAGGCACTCCGGCTCGGTCTCTTCTTCGGCTGCTAAGAGTTGATCCAATTCTGAAAGGTCCTGTTCTGGAGAAATACTGGAAGGTGTCATAGAGTTATTTTGGGATGCCAAAGAATTTTTAATTTCTATTACAGACGGTGTCAAAAGATGAGGAAACATCCAAAAAGACAACTGTGGTGTACATTTTCTTTTCATAACCTGAAATGATTAATTCTGTTATTCTTTGAAGCTGCTGGATGGTAGTTGAATTATTTTGTCTGAAAGTTAAATTTAATTTTTACGATTTGTGTATAGTTTCATCAATCTTCGTATTAAAAGTGGATTAATAGTTCTTTTAAGTTCATGCAGAAAAATTATTAGATGTGAAATTCAAGCATTATTTCTTGGTAAAAGTTAGAAAATGTTATGAATATGTTGTGGTAATATGTGCGGTAATGGTTAGTTACTATAGTTACTTAAAGCGGTGGTGATATGTGCGTGGGAGAGGGTCGAGCAGATTGGCAGATTGACTCGAACACTTCATTAGATGAGTCAGCTGACAGAGAGAGAGAAAGCTCACTGCCTGCCGTCAGACATCACCCCAATATACACTTCTCGTTACAATGACACCACACACCACTTAGGCCCCTCCTTAATAATGCTACTGTTTTGTTTACAACACGTGCTACTTTCAGCTATATGTGTTACATTGTATTTTCAACGAGCATTCCGCCTTCTTTTACTTATCCCTTCCCTCTTTTCTAGTAACTATAATCCCTTGCTATATAAATAATACAGTTAGACAAAAACGGTATATATATATATGTATATATATGCCACATTCATTCAATTTTACAATTTTTTTCTCTTACTCCTAATAAGAGGAAGTATAGCTATCATGTCAAGTTTTCTAAATCGAGTTTTTGCCGGAAATACATGTTTTGAGAAGCTCTCGAGTAGAAAAAATGTTTTCTGCGAATGGTATATGTATATATACCATGCTAAACACTTATGCCTTCGAGCTGAGAGACCGTGTTAGTGATTGGTTACAAATCGACATTTTACCCATATTGCAATAGACTTCTTCAGGGTATTGTTGATTTGATTGCTAAATCAACACATGTTGTAATTTGTATGGAAGTTTGTAGTACCATATTTTGTACTTTCTCCTACTACTGTGAGAGGAACTTGTGATTTTGATAGGAATTCTTACATAGTTTGATATTTCCTCGAGTACTCCACCCCCCCCACAGAATGAATGAGTGTAGGAATGTAGGTAGGAAATTTAATAATTTGGGCGAATATATTTATTAGCATGTATGTATTTATTTGCGAGAATGGATTTGAGCGTGAATCATTATGTGAGTGAGTTATATAAATAGTTGTATATAGTTTTAAATTAGAATTAGATTTAACGGGATGAGAGGAATATCAAGTACTCCATCCCACATTAGGATACCATATAGGTCCATTATAAGACTAGTATTATAAGTATAATAGACGTATACTTCAATAATTGTGAAGTTGGTAGTGAATATTTATGTAAATTAAATAAATGTTAGGATCGGAAAACCGCCGTATTCCCTCAGAATTGAGAACAAACTCTTCTGCCGTGTCCAGAAGTACTTGTGCTGGTCCTGTGACATTGGCAATGACTGTGTTTCCGTCGTGCTTAGAACCGCTAGGAGCCGCACATGAAGACGGTTTAACATCCTGTAAATTGCTGTGTTGTGGAAGGTCTTTCCGTGGTGCTCCGAGCAAGGAGTCATGCAGCAAAGTGTGGTGTTTTACTTTGCAAACACGGCAGCGACCCGTCGAAGAACAGTCGGAAACGTAATGTCCCAGCTTAAGTCAGTTAAAACAGACTTTTTTATTTCTGAGAAAGAGTTAACGTTTGGAAGGGGACTTGTCGCGAAAAAAAGGACATTCAAAAAGATGATGTTGTAGGCGGCAGGAGCACAAGGAACCTTTACTGGACGATACCGGTGGCAGGGAAGATTTACTGGTAGTGGTCAGCAGTTGTGATCTAATGGCTGTCTTTAAAAGGCGAAGCCCCTTTGTTTACTCCTCATTCGATGGCTTTGTTAGTTGTAGCACTTGGCACTCGCCTTGCACATAATCTACCAATTCTTTGAACGACGGCCAGGTATTATCAATGTGCTTGGTTTGGAACTGCTGCTGTGTATCAGAATCGAGCTTCCATAATGCCAACGTTAACAATAAAAAGTCAGCTTGGTTCTCAATTTGAATATTTTTGAAAGCAGTGACATTCTCGGCTATAACCCTGAGAATGGACTGAAGGGATAATACATCGTAAGGGCCTTTGGATAAAGAAAAGTTCAAGACGTGGTCGATGTATTAGGGAGCCAAAAGTCGCTTATAGTCAAAACGTTTAAGCAACGCTTCCCAGGCAAGTTTATAATTTTGTTCGTCAACCACAAATATGTCAATGACAGTCTTAGCTTCGCCCACAAGCGATCTGCAAGGTAAAAATATTTCTCAATAATCGGAAGTTCAAGGTTATGGTGAACCATGGAAAGAAAAAGCTGTTTGAAGTTTGGCCACTCTGACAACAAACCTGAAAATTTGGGAACAAATTTTAAGGAGCCTTGGATCTTGCAACTGTTTGGTTTAGGGAAGTGTTTGTGTTATCCAAAGCAGATAGACTCTGATTAAATTCTATAAACTTATAATAAAGTCCGAGGGTTTCCTTTCTTTGAACGAGATCGTTCTTGTAGGGAAAGAAACCTCCTTACCCACTTCAATGGCGATTTCCGAATAATACTTAAATTATTAGCCGTAGATGCTAAAGCTAAAAAAAAAAGAAAAAAAAAGAGAAAAGATATTTCCTGCATGCGAAAATATTTTATATATACCTGTGTGTGTGTGTGTATTTGAACAAAATGCCCTAAAACAGGGGGTCAATGGTTGGATCTCAATCAAACGGCATTTCCGGTTAGTGCAAGACGGCAATTTGTGAAGAAAGTCTATGTTTTGCGTTTTCTGTAACTATGAATGGAATTCGTTCCCCATGCTCTTTCCACATGAATTCCGACATTTACTAATAAGAACTATATAGAATGACCCAGCGATTTTGGTCAATTGCAAACAACTTTTGTTCCAGCAAGATAACGTTCGTCCAAATGATTTTGCCAGACTACAGAAAAATAATTGAACAATTTGATAGCATTGAATTTGTTTTACACCCACCCTATAATCCGACCTATCTCCATCTGAATGCGATTTGTTTCGGCCCATCATAGCGCACGTTTTTTTTACAGGAGAAAATTTAATAACTTCATCGAAGAGTTGCAGGCTTTTTTTATTTTTTTTTTATTTCAAACCCAAGGAATGATATCAACGCGGGATTCCACAGCTGGCAGAAAGATGGCTTACCAACTGATAATCACAATGGGCCATATTTTGAACGTTAATAAAAAAAAAAATAATTCATAAATTGTAATAAAAAACTGATATATTTAATGATAAATGATAATTTCTTTTTATATACCTCAGAATTATTAAGAATGGGATGATAATTCCAAAATTCCGGGTTTGAAGAAAATCGTTTTATCAACTTTTGTTGCCTAATTATTTTTCAGAGGCATATATTATGCACATTTTCAGTTGTTACTGGAGTCTTGTGATTATGTTTCACGCTAGAGTTTTGGTATTTATTTATAAGAGAAATATATAATACACTATATGAGAATGTAATTAATAAAATTATTAGTTTATCTGTACGTCAAGGATATAAGGGAAAATAAAATAGTGAGAAAAAATATATTTTTTATTTTTTTTTAAATAAAAATTAGAATTTTTGTTTTTTTTTTCTTAACAGCTAAACGGTTGTCAGAGTGTTGTCAAAAGGTGGTAGTACTGTGTGAGTGCCATGCTGGAGAAATACCACAACAAGAAGAGTTGTAAGAAGTAGTGAAGAAGGGATGGTGTTCCCAAGGGAATGCGATAAGAAGCCGATATCTGAGTGTGTGAGAATAGAAGAAGAAGAAGCAAGAGATACAGTGGCAAATGTGTGTGTGTGTGTGTGTGTGTGTCTGTTTTTGTATTTCAGTAAGAGAAAGTGTGTAACAAAGTTGTGTATTTGTGAGCTATAGGATGGTGACAAGTTGCTTGAGGCGACGGCGACACTGGAGCAGCTTTGTCTCGGCTACATGGAAAATCACTCGTTAGAGGGCCGCCCTCCGACCGACCGCTCTGCCTTTACCTCTGGTCAATCAATACCTACCCTCTCACAAAACTGGTATTGTTTACAACTGTCACCACCTAGTATAACACTTTTCTAACCGCACGTTCTCTAATTTGATAGATTTCTCACTTTTTACCCAGATAAATGTTATTTTTTATGTCATGAAGATTATGTTATTATCTTCAGTTATATGGATATTAAATTAACAATCTAGTTAAGGTTATTAAATTTTAATAATAAAATCATTTACCATTTATCCGAAATAAAATTAAGATATTCCATATTTGTATTTTTATTTTCTCTTACTCCTAGTAAGACGGAATTACTGTAATCGTGTCAAATTTTCGATATCGATTTATCACCAGAAATATCCGTTTTGAGGTCCCCTGAGTCCAAAAAAAGTGGTTTTTAGCAAATGGTCTGGTGTATATATGTGTATATGTGTACAGCATAGCTCAAAAAACGAAAAACCGTAGAAAGTTGAAACTTGATATTCCTTTTAGGTATCACCATGGGATCTGACAGTACGTTATCTGTTAAAATTCCTCAACCGGAAGTACCATTTTTACTTGTTGTTATATTGTTACGTTTTTGCAATTTTCTCAAAAATAACTCCGACGATTTTCTTTAAACTTGGTATATCAACTACATACACAAAGAGCTATAACTTTTATTTGAAACATTTCTCAGGGAAAATTTCGTTTAAGGGCACTTCCGGGGGAGGGATGGGGTTAGGTTTTCATCTATAAGTTATGGTATTTCAGTTTATAAGACAATTCTGCCTTCTTAATAATGTTAATTAGAATTAAATATGTTGATGAAATTCCGAGTTTGAAAAAAATCGGATAACCGGAAGTACGTTTATTTTAACACTTTACTAAATGATATCTTCACTTTTTCGCGATTTTCTCAAAAATTGCAATTTTCTTGAAACATCTTGTATAAACCAAATATGCAATGATCTACATCTTTTATTTAAAACATTTCTCTGGGAAAATTCATTTAAGTGCACTTTTAGGGGACGGGTCCGGGGTTACAGCTTCCTTTAAATTGCTATCTTTGTTGATTATACAATTTGATCATCTAAACAGAATTAATTAGAAATAAATAGATTGCTAAAATTCAGAGTTTTAAGAAAATTAGTAAATCGGAAGTGCGCTTTTATTGAACTGTTTTTTTCAAGGGATTTTCGACGAATTTCGTTAAATTTGGTACACAAACTACAACATTTGTCAATTATAATTTTGAGAACAGGAGTAAGAGAAAGTTGTGTGAGTGTTTCACACCAGATTTTTTTTTTTAACTAATTTCTTTATATTTTCCAAAAATTTCTGTACTTACATTTTTACTTTCTCTTACTCCTGTAAGAGTAGTATTGCCATCATTGTAAATTTTTGATATTAAGGTGAGGAAAATCATGTTCTGTGGTCTACAGAGAACGAATTTTTTTTTTCGCGCATGGTTTGTGTGTGTGTGTGTGTGTGTGTGTGTAGGTTTGTGTATGAACTAAGTATCTTAAAAACACAAAAATCACAGAAAGCTAGGCATTTTCTTGGATTCTAGTGGAACTAAGGTTTCTTTTAAAGTACTATTCAATACAATATATGTTTCTACCACGTATATAATATTAATTAATATATGTTAGAGGAATTCCAAATTTTGAAGAAAAGTGGTTAAATGAAAATGCGATTTTACTACCTACGGATTTTGAGTTTTTTTTTTTAATTTTCTCGAAAACGACTATAGTGTTTTCCATTACAAATTGATTTTAAGTAGTTGTAAAGGAATTTAACGCCACGTTAAATTTGCAAATGTTATTATAGTTGGTTCAATATTATTGATGCGCTCTTTTGGACTGCAACGTAATCAATCACTTCTCTATCTAGCTGGATTTGTAGGTTAGTAATTGGCCTCCATCATTTGAAGTTAAAACAAAAAAAAACAAAACACATTATTAACAGGAATAAGAGAAATTGAGTGAATATTTCACCCAGATGTTACTTTTTTTTTACTCTGACCAGAAAAAGTCGTGTCAAGATGTGTCAATGAGTTCGGTACGATGCCACGTCCGCATCGATGGCGATCTTGCAAATGAGTTCTCCACTCTTAAAGGCCTAAGACAAGGGGACAGCCTAGCTTGCCTACTCTTTAACCTTGCTCTGGAGGGAATCAGGTGTTCAAGGTGGTGGAACTATCATTAATCGGACAGTGCAAATATTGGGTTACGCGGATGATATCGATATCATCGAGAGGAGCTTTGGTGCCATAAATATATGGTCACTAATCCTCAAGGTAATCCACCGAACCAAGTTCAAGTGGATCGCTACACCTTGGTAATGATAGTGATATAAATGCAGAAATCCAGCGAAGAATAATAGCCACCAATAATTGTTACCTCGGTTTTGGTTAGGCACCTGAAAAGTCACATTCTATCTCTCACCACCAAACTGCGTCTCTATAAAACATTGATCAGACCTGTACTTACCTACGGCTCCGCATGCCGGACGATATCCAAAATCCAAGAATTCCAATTACTCCGAATCGAAAGGAAAATATTAAGGCGCATTTTTGGAGCAGTTTTTGATCAGGTAAACTCGTCCTGGTGCATAAGAACTAATGCGGAGGTAATGGATTTATACGGAGACTGTGACATCGTCCGATTTATAAAGATTGGCAGACTGAGATGGGCGGGACATGTATCCAGGATGAGTGATAACTCCATACCAAGAAAGCTCCTAGATGAAATTATTCACCATTCAAGGCGCGGGGACGGCCGAAATTACGCTGGTTGTATGGTGTGGAGGCGGAAGCGCGATCCCTGCTACATGTACGAGACTGAGGGTGGCAACTTCAGTCAGAATGTTTGGCGGACTTTGCTGCAGGAGGCCTTGACCCCACGTAGGTTGTTGCGCCACGAATGATGATGATAAGAAAAAGTCGTGTGCCCTTGCCGCGATGTAACCTCCCGAGTTACATAAAGCACCACTTCCAGATTGATTTTCCCTAAGAAATTCTAATGTCTAAGAAGTTCTAGGATGAATATATATATCCACCTCCAACCATTTGGGAGGATCCCAGGCTTCTAAACCTCATCGCAGTTCGTCGGGAGGTATTTAGAGAATCCTTCCACCTTCGCACAAAATCTACAGGTACTATCACTTACAGATGCTATGCTTCTTCAGATGTTTACTGTGAGTGCTGTAGTGGAAGTAGCAATTGGGAAAAATAAATTTGGAAAAATAGTTTAGTGAATTTTGACAATATTTTAAGTGAAATAATTTTGGAAAATAAAATAGTGAATTTTAGCTGAAGTGAAGGGAAAGAGTCAGGTACTATTAAATTAAGGTCAGTGCTATTGAAGAGACAAAAGGGACAAGAATCCGTTAGGGTCAATGCAACTTGGCCAACTGTTTTATAGGAGAAAAATCCCCCGCTGGAGCAGAGCATTCTTTAAACAGTCTAAATTCTGCTTTAAAACAGGACAGTCTGAATTAGACATTCTACCAATATTATTCACAGAGTGAACATCAGTGCCAGTTTAAGTGTAAACTTTGAGTTAAATCAATCTAGCTACTAATACTTCATTCAGTGCATTTATTAGTTAATTCGAGAATCACAATTATAATTATCTTGTAAATTTACTAATTTAAATATAGTTAAATTATTTATTGAAAAGTGGTTCTTATTCTCTATTTCTAATACTTCTATCTCTATCTCAAATATACACATAAGCCCTTTACAAAACCGCTCACGGCACAAGCTTTACGCGCGGGACTTGTTGCCTATCCTAACCCACTCGAGATATGGAGTCAATCACCGCGCCGTTGTAGTAGCATCCAGCAGCTTCGCCGGGGACAGGGCAGATATACCGCCAGCAGAGGTGCAGGGAGGGCGTGGGGGGATATGGGCTAAGCTCTAGGGAGTGGACGTTTCCTTCTGTTGGCTCCCTCCCCTGGAACCTTCCTAGAGATTGTATGACTAAGAAATATAGTTTCGTTAGAAATTTTTCTACGACCAAGCACGAAAAGGGGTTTGAGCGAAAGATCCGCCCTGGCTAGTATTAGCAAGCATGCACTAAGTGGTACACAGATAGGTCTAAGGCCCTCGAAGGAACCGGGGCAGAGGTGTTTGGGGCTAGAACCAAACACTCGGAACCCACGGGTAGGTTTCCTAGCATCTTCCAGGCGGAAATTTACGCTATTGGAAGGTGCGTTCAGTTGAACCTTGACAGAGGATATCGGAATCAGGAGATTGTTGTCCTATCCGATAGTCAGTTATAAAATGGTATGGGAATGCCTAGGTAAGCTCAACGACCTAGGCAAAAGAAATAAAGTTACCCTATACTGGGTGCCGGGACATGTCGGCGTGGAAGGCAATGAGGTAGCCGACACCCTGGCAAAAGTAGCCACTGTATCTCCTCTCATTCCTTTTGCGGAGTCAGCGACCAAATATTCTTAGAAGAAATCAAGAAGGAGGAGATGGCGAAAAGAGCTCGTCTCTGGATATTTTCATATTTACTAATTCCGTCAATTTCATTACTGTGCTGGTTCAACACCTTTTATGTTAACTATTTATCTAAGTAAAACAAAGGTTTCATATAAATGGCTGCTGATGCGACATGACGTCATGTACAACTCCAATGATATTAACTATAAAGTATTTTCTTTTTTGAATTTAGAATAAAAGTCTTAAAGATAATAAAGTTTATAACGTCACCTGATGAATTTTTGATTCTCTCCTCTCTTGACAGTCGCAATGCTGTACAGTATTAAATTTTAATTTGGATTAAGACATGTTCCACTTTCAATAGGCTTTGATAATCTCATATTGAAAGCAGCATGATCAATAAGATATCTGTTATGTCAGGCAAATATCACTGTTTTGATTTCTCACGTCGCACGTCTCACAATATTGTGGGAAACGTCTCCTTTCACAGATAGTAAACCTATCACCATCAATCAGGCATATTTAACTATAGGACAATGTAACGGGTTAGAACAAAGCCGGACCGACGGACCAGGTTTCCCAAACAACGGTTCGCCTCAACCATAGTGGTATACCGCCACCCACTACTACTACTACTACTACGTACTATCATTGTACTTCACTCTAACTCCCTCTTTGAGTTTTGGCTCGTACGAACGATTATATTGGGAAACATGCTAGCGCGTACGTTTGCTTGCTTGTGTCCTAGGGTGTTAGGTCTTATCTGGGGGTTATCCATCATCATTACACGTAACGAGTCAACCACCCCGCTACTATACCACAATATACCCATTAGGGCGATCCCTACTCCATCTGATGTTTACACCAACCTAAAGACACACACACACACACACATACATGCTCGTCATGAATGGCGACTTGGCCAGTCATTATGCCTTCAATAAAAGTGCAGAACAACCCTACTATATCCATTATCCCTCCTTTCTTCTAGTTAAAAAGTGTATCAAACAATTTGCTATTTCTTCTCTTGTGTTTTTTTAAATCATCGTACAAATTTATGTTTTAAACACAATTTAGAAAAGCTTTGAAGAGAAAATGTCAAGATGTTTTAAGAACAAATTTTTATTACTTAATAAGCAATCAAATTTAAAATAAATTATTTTTTTATTAATAATTTTTACTTCCTCTTACTCTTAGTAACAGGAAATATTGTGATGGTGTCAAGTTTTTGAAATTGAATTTTCACCGGAAGTTACATGTTTTGAGGTCCCTCCACCCTGTGTGCAAAAAAAAAAAAAAATTAGCGAATGATTTGTGTGTGTGAGAGAATAAAATATCTCAAAAACGAAAAATCGTAGGAAACTTGATATTCCGTTTAGATACCACCACCGCATCTGACGCCAAGGTTTCGGGATTCAACCGAAATCAAATCAAAATCCATCAACCGGTTTTGTGCAACTTTATTGAACCTTTTTTTTCCAGTTTTTCGGGATTTATTAGAAAATGGCTTCAACATTTTATTTAAACTTCGTGCAATGCAAATAAATACTTATTACTTATATTTGGTGTTTATCAGCAAGGATAACATGAACTAAGATCTGCTCTGCTTAGTACATAGTCGCCAGTTGGGCCTCATTTTGAGTGCGCCAGAGAATTCAGAAATTTTCCTCATTTTTTTTTCACACTCAAGATTACATTACTTAATTGTTCTTTGCATTTGAGTCTTTAAATATAGTTTCATAGTGAAATCCTCTAGAAAATATCTGCTGACTTAATTGGAATTAAAGAAATCTGAGAAATCGGACTCATATTCATGTGGCAGGACTGATATAGAATAACTGTTAGGTGTGCACAGTGAAACTATGTATTCTGATAGGAATAGTTCCTGTTCAAATCTGAAAACGAAAGCTATAGTGAAATTTCCGTGGGAGATTCAAGAAAAAAATTTCAAAAAACACTGCTTCAATTTATTCTAAAACTCTTCGAATTCTTTTACCATTGTCTTCTTCCTGGTGTACTTAGATTAAATCCTAACTATAGAAGAGTATATTAGCAGACTAGTTTCTAGATCATGTTACAACTTGCTGATAATCTCATTAGCCATGGTTTTACTTCATTCCTGCTTTAATTTTTTCCTAAACGACACCGACGGTGGCATTAGAGATGCTGCTGGGGCTAATCCTCCTTCAGTATGTGGTAGTGGGAGAGGCAATGAAAGGGTACCTCAGAATGAGGTGCAAGGGAGAATGGGTGAGAACCTTCCGGGGGGATCACACTAGGATAGAGGACGAAATTTGGCGAGTGAACCGATTTTTGCTATCCAAACTTGATGAGACGAGCAAGAAATGGGGATTTGAGAGAGATTATGAGATTACGATTGGTAGTATAGGGGATGATAACCTCACGAGGCCAACGGAGTCGGGCAGCGGTATTATTCGCTGCTATTCAGATGGCTCTAGGCAGGAGGGTACTGGCCTGTCGGGGGCGGGAGCATGGTTTCAGGAGTTGGATAGAGGGAGTTCGGTGGCCTTGGGTGGTTTGGCCACTGTTTTCCAGTCTGAGGTGGTGGGCATCATTGAATGCTGCCATCTTGTGGGGGAGTGGCTAGGAGAGTTTAAGGAAGTGCGGATCTTCTCCGATAGTCAAGCCGCACTAAGGGCTTTGAGTAAGCCTTGGTGGAGTTCGAAATTAGTGGGAGAATGTAGGAGAAGGCTTAACGCTTTGGCTCGGAGGGGTAAGGTGCATCTCTATTGGATACCCGGACATGCGGGAATAGAGGGCAATGAGAGGGCGGATCGGCTGGCCAGGGGGGGATCATCATTACCATTTTGTGGTCCTGAACCAGCCCTGGCCGTTACAAAGACGTTTCGCGACAAACAGATTAGACTTTGGGAGACGAGAGCTTTGGAGAAACGCTGGGGGGACACGCAGGGGTGCCTCCAAGCTAAAAGATTTATAAAGGCAAGCAAGCAGGGAATTTCGGAGTATCTCCTGTCTCTTAGTAGGACGGGTTTGAGAACCTTGGTAGGGATAGTGACTGGACACACTGGGTGTTCATATGTTTAACATAGGGAGGACGCGGAGTCCCATTTGTCAGAACTGTGATGACGGAGTTAGGGAAACGGTGTATCACTACTTATGTCAGTGTCCCCGTTTCGCTGGAACTAGGTTTCGTATATTTGGGAAGACACCACTCCCGCAGGATTGCCTGGGCGAGTTGGAGTTTAGGGATATCTTGGGATATTGCAGATTAACCGGCAAGTTACCGGGGGAGATTAATTAAGGGGTTACGGGGGGTATCGGGGGGATAAGAGCCACATAGGCTTAGGTCCCGCGCCTTTGGGCACCCGTTTTTTGATAATTGATAATTGATAATTTTTTCCTAAACTATCAAAATTCGAGTTTGCTATTCTATTACAAAATCTATATACGTACTTTGTTTTACAATTTGGTTATGAACAATTATAAACTGTTGGCTCAGTCAAATTTTTATTTACATGAATTAATTTATTATTATTTTTTTTTTTGCGGCACATCAACAGCGGCGGTTATTAGCGCCTTAGCAGTATTAATTCTTCGCGATCTTGGATGGCACTAAGTTTCTCGTAACGTCCTTCCACAACTTCATGAATTAATTATTATTTAATAATTTTTTTTTTCTTTTTTTAATATTACTAAGAAAACTAAACATATCTTGCATTAAATAATATATTATGGTTGCATTAAGTAAGTCAGATATCCTTTTAGTGTTGCTAGTTTCACAAAGTTCTATTGCTAATTAGTTGTGAAAGATTGGTCAAGCAAGCTGTGAAACATTGATGATCTCGCTGAAGATGTTAGGGCCCAAAGTTAAGTCCACTAGTCTTTTAACCAATTAGTGTTTACCCAAGAGTTAAGTCACTCATTGAGGGTATCACTTAACTGGGCAGCTGCTATATAAGTTGAAAGTTAGGGAATGCCACTTGTTTAATTATTTGTTAGCTACTTATTCTTAATGAAGATTAAATATTTGTTAGATAATGAAAATACCGAGTAATGGTCACCAAGGTGAGAATTTATTTATAAGAGGAGATTATTCATAACATATTAATGTTAAAATAATTGGTTCTATTTCTATTTTCTCTTACAGCTAGTAAGGGGAAGAAGTAAGTGATACAATCATGTCACATTTTCAAAATTATATTTCGGATGTTATAAGCCTGGAATGTTGTTGGTGATGGCGTATTAGTAGTAGTTGGTGTAGCACGAGCGGTTTAGTAAAGGGGGTTGTAAGTATATATGTTTAAGAGAGAAGTATTAGTAATAATCAAGAGAGCACCACTGTTTTTATAAATAATAATTATATTATTCTCTAAGCAAATTTAAGTACTTTACAATATTACAACTGTATCTTAATAAATCAGATGTTTATCTAGAATAAAGGCAAATCACTATCACTGGCACTGAGTTTAAGAGGGCGATTCCTGAAGCAAGTGTTCTGGCTTGAATGTCTGTTCAGACTCTATTGAAGGAAATCTTCTCTTCATAGTTCAAATCCTTTCAAATAATGCTGGTATGTCTGGAGGGAGTTTTATTGTTTCATCCTAACTGTTTCTTGCCCTTTGTCTCTTGGTTTGCATTGACCTAGATTGTAGCACCTGGCTCTATCCCCATCACTATTTATACTAGCTATTTGAACTAGCTAATTTTCACAAAATTATTTTACTTAAACTATTTTCCAAAACTATTATTTTTCCATTTCGTTCTTCCACTACAACTAAATTGGGTTTTTTATACGTTAGAGCTATTAATGTTAAAACTATATTTTCCAAGACCAATGTTTTGTAAGGATACTTTATAACTAAATTTTAATAGTGTTGTTAAGTATGCTCAGTGTTTTATCAAGTCATTTTTATTAGGGGGGAGAGGGAATTAGAAATTTCAGGCGTGTACTATACTAACAAGAATAGATAATGTTTGAAGAAAGGCAGTACAGAGTTTAAGGGTAGTCAAATGCTTGTACAAATAATAAATATATAAATGACTATCCTTAAACGAACTTGGTGAATATGCTCTGACAATGGATGAAAATCCGTAACCGGTCAGGAATAAAAGGAATATGCATGTTGCAACGTATAAAATACTAGCTGAAGAAAATTGATTAACCGGGAGTGCGATTTTATTTAATAGGTTTTATTTATTTTTATTTTATTTTTTTTATTTTTCTCTAAAACGGCTACAATAAATTTTTTTGAAATTAGAATGCTATATGCACAGGTATAAATAAACACGGTAACACTTTTATTTGATACATTTTCCAAGAAATTGATTTCAGGTACGTTAAATTTTCAATGTTACTGGCGCTCTTCTCTGGACTTCAGTGTAATTCCAGTTATCTGCCTAAGTGAAAATATTGCAAATTTAAAGAAAAAAATGTATCAGTTTTATAATTGCATTTAAATGCAGTAAAGGCTGGGAGTGTTTCACGTCAGATTTTTATATCATAAAAATTATTCACAAAGGATATAGGATTTGATGTACCAGTTTCGTGAGCCATGATCTGCTCAAGTTCTTAACTAATATTCCTTACAATTATTTTATATTTACAATTTATAACGTAAACAGACAGGGTGATTTATTGAAAAGAAATCTGTAATAGTCGATGGTCGAAACGAAAAATTTACTGAAATACTAAGGCCACAACAATTCTTCCGAAACCACTATAAAATTAAAAACTCTTAGCAAAATCTTTCAAATTAATGTAAAAACATTTTTATATATTTGCTAGTAACCAAGTTTAAACAAAATTATGTTTTTAAGGACGTTAATGAGAAGGTTCTTAAAAAAAAAAAAAAAAATCTGTTAGATCCATAGAAATACAATATCTATAAGAAGTAATTTAAGTAAAATATCATTAGAAACATGTTCCGCCTCCAAAATAGGGGAGAAAAAAGAAGAGATATATGAGATTTAGAGGGGCACTCGTTATATCAAGATAATAGTAAGAATAGTTTATCTTTATGGCATGACATTATACATCACATTAGGTCGATAGGCAGTATGAAGCAAGAAAGGCCGAGGTAAACATTACCAACTAAAGTAGTAGGATTGAGCTACTGTTTGTGATGTTGATTCTCTCTCTGTAAAGTGTGTCAGTTTGGCGCTCATATATTCACAAAATTACCATCCCCACTGTTATCATTCTAATGTTGTGGTTATAATAACATTTCTTTTAAATATTTTTTCCAACATAATTTATATTTTTGTTAATCAATTTGAATAAATAGAATGGATTTGTAATATTTCATAAAATTAAATAATTTTTACTTTTTTACTAGAGAGGTGAAGTCAGTCGCGTACACGTGGTGCACCCTGTCTCGTTAAACGACTGACAACGGTCGCCAAAGAGTAGTCCAAAATCGCGCGGCTATTCTTAAATAGTACAACTATTTTTTGTCGCTTTAGAAACTTCTCGTTTACTAAAAACGTTTGCCCCAGACTGTAAAAACTATCCTATCTTTTATCTATTTATCCAGAGGATCTTTTTGGAACAGATGGACTCTTATATACTTAAAAATATCCACCTGTTCTATTTGTATCTAGCCTGCTCTTTTTTGGAAATTTTGCTGAATATGCTGTTCTTCTAGGCCTTTCCCTTTTCCTAGTACACATGACTCTGGTCTCATTTACCTTACTCGCTAATCTTTCCTATTCCATTCTTAAAAGATGCCCAAACCAATGTAACTGGTTGGCTGCTGCGATCTCCGTTGCGACCTTTACTTGCAAGTTCCCTCTCATATACACATTCCTGACTTTGCCCCTTCTTATTTTTCCATCTGAGAAAACACAAAGGGTTAGAGAAGGGCTACCCCACTAACCTGTACATGGATTTGCACGAATATATATAGTTATTCCTTTTTTATTTTCAGCGGTTAACATTTATGGTTATTGGCACGCGGGGTTTTGTCAGAACACTGCTGGCCTCCGGATAGTGTTCTCTCGTTACAGACAACACTCCATCACCGGGTAGTGAGCTGTAGAGGCTCCTAGGAAGAGAAAATCTAAGAGCAGCACGGCTGGACTCGAACCCAGGACTTCCGCGTTGCTAGTCCAGTGCGTTACCACTGAGCTAAATCCCTTCCCACTGCACAGATATAAACGTTTATTTGAAACATTTTCCAGAAAAAAAATGAGTTCAGGGCATTCAGTTCCTCTTTTGGTTAAATTTTGGGTGTTGTTCAATGCTAGTGGTACTGTCTTCTGGATTTTAATATAATCAATTCAAATCATCTACCGAACCAATCTACCTTGTATTAAGGTGTTAAACTACCCACTCATCTCATCGCCTTCCTCGGAGGCTTGCTCTCGAGACTGTTAAATCCAATTCGTCTTGGTTCAGCAAGTGGATTGCTCTTTTCGATAAATATCTTGTCTCTTTTGACAGTTCTTTGGAAGCTATTTCATCCTGGGAGGGTCAGCTATGCAGCTGCTTGATAAAATAGAACTTGGTCATTTGGAAGATTTTGAGAGGCGTGCGCTTCAGTCCAACCGGTTTAAACTTTATACTCAACTTAATCATAGAGCCAGTCTTTGTAGCCTATCTTCGGATTTATCTTCCGATCAAAGGATGGTCTCTCCGTGATTTGAGGTGGATTTTTAAGTTAAGAGGAGAACTTTTATATCTCAATCACGTTCCCTGGCTTGAAAAAGAAGTCTCTCTGTAATTCCCGAAAAACTGAAGATATTTTTCATTTTATGGCTGAATGCTCCATACTCTCTGATCTCCAACTCCGGTATCTTGGACAGCGAGTTATATCTGGTCCTCTTCTCATCACGTTACTTAATAGTTCTGGCTCTGATTGTCGCTCCCTTATCATGTTTGCGCGCCATGCCTGGACTTATCGGTATGAATTAGTCCTTGAATTTAATTTTTAATTAAATTCCCTTGTTCTTGTGAATTTACTTATTCTTGCTCTCCTCCTTCTTTACTTAGAAAATTGTGATTTTTTCTTTCGATGTAAGTAGCACAGTTATTATTGTCATCGTTTATTTTTTTCTCATTACTCATTTGTTTGTTTCCTTTCCTGTTGTTCTTGCTTTAAAATTATGTTTTTTTTTTTTAATTTATTTTTATTCACCCTGTATCTTTTTACTGATTCGTTGTATATCTATAGAATACATTATGATAGGAATAAATTATACTATTTTCGTATTAATTATGTATTATTTGTAAATTAATAATGATTTGTATCGTTTTTTTCCCTCTCTCTCTCGCACAGTTTCTTTAAAATAAGTAGGCTTGAATTTTGAGTTACTTAAGTCTATTAGCATTTTTAAATCTTAATTATTATTAAATCAACTTAATAGTTTTATTTTCAATGTTTCCATCCTCGACTCTGGCTTCGACCCCGGCTGACGGATTACTCCAAGCCGTAAAGTGTTATTATTCTTTTATATATTCTTTTATATATATATTTAAAAAAGTAGCTTATGGTTTGTTTTGTTTTTTGTTTTGCTCTATTGTATATTTTCTTTTTTAAATAAAGCATATTATTGATATTCGGCAATTTAGTATTCACAAAGTTGGTCTGTTTTTCAGATTGAGATCTGAGATGATGGGCTTCAATTATCAACCATGGAGACAAAACTTTAATTATAATTGCTCACTCTGTTAATTTAAATACTAATGAAAGTGTGGCTCACTTTCTGGGTGAATGCCCGATTTTGTCGCCTTACCGTTTAGAGTGTTTTGGATCCAGAAATCTAACTCTGGATAATTGTATAGCCATTCTTAATGGTGAAAATTGGAACCTTTTGTATAAATATTGTTACAAAGCGATGTCTTATAGGAAGTTTTTAGTGAGTGAATTTAATTACAACTAGATGGATAAGAAAAAATTTTTACTTTGTTAGTTTGTTTAATAGCTTCATTTAATATGATTGTATTTTTAGTTCAAAAATTGAATGTTATTTTCTTTTTTAAACACAGTTTTTTATTATTTTTTTATTTATTTTTGGATACATTAGTTATTAGTCAACTCGACAGACGGACTATTTGTCCATTGTCTATTAATGTAAAGATTAATCATTTTTGTATTTCTTTTGATAAAAATAAAACATTATTATCTAAATCTATCTATCTAAAGCATATTATTATTATTATTATTATTATTATCTACCGAACCATCATTATCCCATTTTCCATATGATATGTACCTACTCAGAACCTTTTGTCAGAGCTTTGGATAGGTCATGGACCGCTACCGCTCTATATTAGGGAAAATAAGTAAAATTCCAAGTTTACATAAATTTGTCAATTTTATAATTAGTAAAGAGAACATAAACATTGTTCAAACTATGCTATACAGACTTTATTATGTTTTTAAAACAGAACAATTTGTTTGAACATTGATATTTGTACAGTGTACTACATTTTTATAAATTGTTGCTTCCTAACTATGTTAGCAATAGAAAAAGGAGTACACTTTAGGAAATGTATTTTTGTACAAAAATGTTTGTAAATATCTGCAAGATAAAGATGTAGAAGAGCAATATTAAGAATTTGCATGGAAATTAAACGGTTTTTGTGTGTTGTGAACGATTCTCTCCGTCTCGTTTAAAATAAATAAACAAATAATGATTAAAAAAAAAAAACTAATAAAATAATTTATTAAATAAATACTCATTGAGATTATTTTACTGTCAGATTATTTTAAAAGAAAGTAGGTTACAAATACAAACAATAGCAGGTGTAGATATTATGTTATGAAAAGGTGAAATACACTTTCAAATAGGTGGTTGGAAGGGGGGAAGAGAACTTTGTATCATATTCATTCTTTTTAAAAATGTTGCCCCCCCACCCTATTTTTAGTACCCTCTTTTTTTTAGAAGGCTACCGAGGATTAAAATACCGGACCATGTCAGTCCTATCTTGACAATCCCTTACAACATGTTAATACTTATCAGGTTTCATCTGATAAAGCTATAATGCCTCTTATGGTACACCCACTCTCTTTCTAAAGAGTTTAGGCGACAAATCGGACCACCCTCTACCCTCCTTCTTCCAGTAGAAAGGTTTTCAAAAGTAAAAAAAAAACAAGTAAAAAATTATTGTCACCGACTATAAAAAAAAAAGTGAAAAAAAAGCTTTATTTTTTTGGTTGTAGCTTACCTAAGCTTTTATAGTTAAAGTATTCTTATCTGCTTTCAGGACAACTAGCCTGAATGTGTGTAATATTTTTGAATTGTTATTAGATTATAATAGTGAAAATTAACAAAAAAAAAAATTTTTTTTTGGAGAGCTAACCAAATTGTAAATATAATAAATAAATCAATGAAAGAGAAATCAGCTCGTAGCCAAAACAAGCCATTCAGCTTAACTAATATTAGTAGTAAGAGGAAGTATTGCGATCGCACCAGATTTTCAAAAATGAATTTCAACCGGAAATACACGTTTTGAGGTCCCTTGAGTCCAAAAAAGTGGTTTTTAGAAAGTGGTCTGTTGGTGTATGTACCTGACTGTGTGGATATGTACCAAAAGAATATCACAAAAACCAAAGTTCCAGGAAGTTGAAACTTGATATTCCGTTTAGATACTATCACCGTATCTGGCACGAAAATTTCGGACAAAATCCACTTCACTTCACTTCACTTATTCGAGACCTCTTCTACCATCCGGTGTTGAGGTTTTACATTTTGGAGCGCCATCTCTCTCTCTCTCTATCCCTGCCTATTCTCTTGGCCTCAGACCACTCAATCCCCTTCTTTTTTAGAATACTTCGGAGATTATCTTCCCAAGTAATTCTTCTTCTTCCTCGGAGTCATTTTCCGATCATTCGCGTCTCCATGGCTCTTTTGGGTAACCAGATATCCTCCATTCTACTTACGTGGCCGTACCATCTTAGCTGCCCCCTCTCAATTAATTGGACTAGGGGTTCGCTTTTGAGCGTTGCCCGTATTGTCGTGTTGCGTATCCGGTCTCTCTTCGATTTTGCCTTCAACTTTTCTTAAAAACCTCATTTCTAGAGCTTGGAGGCGACTTCGATCCGATTGCTTTAAGGCCCAGGATTCACTGCCGTATGTAAGAATGGGGACAAAAGTCGAGCGGTAAACTGCCATTTTCGTGCCTTTGGCAACTTCTCTCTTACTCAAAAATTTTGTGTTTATAGCGGAGAACATGTACCTCGCAGCGGCCACCCTTGCATTGATTTCTTCCTTTAGTCGCCCTTTCCCACTTATTTCCACCCTTAAATACTTAAAACATGGAACCTGCTCTATTCTTCGCCCCTTGTTGGAGATGTTCATTTGCATCTCTGTCCTGGATACTACCGTGCACTTGGTCTTAGAAGTATTTATAATCATATTCCTTTCGCCTAGCTCTTCGGTCCATATATTTAAATTTTCTTGCAACTTTTCTTCGCTATCTGCTATTAACACTAGGTCATCTGCAAATGCGAAGACAGAGAAGACTGTAACTTCCAGTGTCCAAATTGTGTCACTCTGGTTCTCCTCTTGCATTCCTTAATTAAGTCATCCATAAGAGCGATAAAGTATAGAGGGCTCCCTATGTCACCCCGCCTAGTACCTACTGTAGTAAGGAACTCGAATGATTTTAGGTCCTATCAGCAGTAATACAGATTAATTCCTTCTAGTTACAAATCTATTGTATTCTTGTTAATTGTCGTGAAATTGACATTTCGTATTTTTTTACCAATTTATTTTTGCAAAAGCTGTGTTTTTCCTTGTTTATCTACTATAAAAATCCTTTAAAGATTCTGAAATTTTACATCAAGTTGGACAAAAACTCTACTCAAATTCCTTTATACTCTCTAATGGATGTGAGAAAGAGAGAGAGTATTTATTATAGAGAATGTGTTTAAGTGAAATAAAATATAATAAATGCTGAACACTGTATTAATGAGAGAACATGCACTCACTGCAAGGCTTTAAAAGTATAATAGAAGTTAGGTAGCGGGAGATATATATATAGAGACAGACTGGCTGCGTGATGAGAAAAGTAGTAAGTAGGTTGCTGACTCGTTGTTAACTGACCATAAACTGTTGTAAAACTGTTCTCTTGTAGGGCTAGCTGAACTCTCTCTCTCTCTCTCTCTCTATATATATATATATATATATAAAATCTCCCACCCTAGTCTGGCCTAGGTAATGAGTACTAGATTCTTCGTTCTTTGGATACTATGAATCATTAGTGATTAAAAGCCCATTACAATACTTATTATCACAGTGATTGTCAAAAATGGCTTCTCTTGATATCTATTGATGAAAATTAGCTATTCTTTCATCCAGTCTCAATGAAGTTTCTCATTTAATTTTCACAGTACTTCTACCTTCGTTTCGATTTTTTTATTTATTTTTTTTTAATTTTTATTTTTTAACGCTAACTGTATAATCCAAAAATAAGTTATCCACGCTATAAAAAAATTGAATGAAATTTAAAGAATAGTTCTGTCTTCTATGGATATTGTCAACTTCCTCTTAACTTTTCAAAAACCCAAAGCATTAAAAAAAAATATATATAAAACCAGATAAATTTCTGTTGAACATTTTATTCAGATGATCTAAAAAAAATCTAGTTATACTTGTCTGTTTCTGTACACTATTTTAAAAATCCGTTCATAGTTGCGAAATTTATGAAGATATCTAATAATCTGAGAAAAAAATCTATTTTTAAAAATCGCCGCAATAGGACTAGAAACTTTTTTTTTTTGTAGCAATTAAGTACAATGTCTCAGCTTTAAAGTTGATAAGAAACATTTGTGCACTAACTACCATGCACAAAGACAACAGACAAATAAAAGTAAATAAATAACATAAAAAATAATCACATTAATTAGGAAAATTAATATAAAAAGAACAATTTCATTTAATTTCTTTAATAACCATGTTATTAAATAAAAAAATATAACAACTACATCAAACTTTATCCTTAGTTGTATAAAGAACACAGAGAGAGAGAACACCATGGCATCCTCAGAGAAGGTAGAAAAAAAAAATGTTAGGACGATGGGGGATTATCTCCTTTGGGAAATCAAAATGGGGAAATCCTCTTCACTGGACTGTTAGTAGATGCAAACGGCCAAAAGGATCTGCTTTGCTTTTGTTCACCGTTAAACAGAGTTGGTAAGGAAATTTTTATAAAGATTTTTCCATCTTCTTTAATCTTTTTATTCATTTAAATATATTTATTTATTTATTTATTTATTTTTATATTTATGTTATTACATAAATATGTTTTATTTTCTATAGCATTTAATCAGATTTCATGTATAATTTTGTTTGATCTTTTTTATTTATTGTATTCACAATTTCAGCTTTTTAGGAAACAAGATATTGTTCTTCCTCTTATTTATTACTTCGTCACATAATTTGTGGAGGTGGGGGGGTGGAGTAACATTGCGATTGTGTGAAATTTAGGAAATGTAAGTTTTCACAGGATATTAAATGCTTTGAGATCTTATGGTCCCGCATTTGTGTGTGAATAAATTTCTTAATACAAAAAATAAATCTCAAATTAAAGATTGCACGGATATTCAAGATTTCGATCAAAATGGCATCAACCAGTACTGCAACTTTACTGATTTTTTTTTAGCAGAGAGAGAAAGGTACAAAATTGAGAATCTCACTCGCTACTTAGGCCAGACTAGAATAGGAGAATTGTATATATACAGCTGAGCTAGCCCTATAAGCGACAGTCTTTAGAACAGTTTATACAGCAGTTACAACGCGTCAGCAACCATCTACTACCTTTCTCTTTACTCAGTCTAAATCTCTCGCTACCTAATTCTATTTACGTCTAAAGTCCTGGCAGTTTTGTGTCTCTATTTTATTATACAGTGTTCAGCATTCATTCCAGCTTATTTATCTCTAACTAAAACCTATTAAAGGGTAATACAACGTTTTGGGTTAACTGTGGGCCACATTGGAAGAAGAAGAAGAAGAAGAACTGATCTCGAGCCACACTTAAAATCAAACACTAAACAATAGCTGATGAGCAAAAATATAATTTTTGTGATATCCGGTACAATATTCAATTCACAGTAGGTACGAAAACCGTTCGCGATAGAGATGGTGGTAGTCCAAAATGTCCATTTGCGATTACTGCTATAAAAAATCTGCAGTGAAACACTCACAAAACTTTCTCTTATTCTTGTAAAATTTTAATTGACAAACTTTATAGTTAGTATACAAAATTTAATGAATTTTTATGGAGTAAATCACAAAAACTGAAAAAAATTACTTCTAAAAAATCAGTAAAAACACACTTCCGGCTTGCAAATTTTCTTGAAACTCAGAATTTCAACAATATATTTAATTCCAATTAAGATTATTTATACGTGATAGAATTGTGTAATAAGCTGAACTAGCACTTTAGAGAAAACCGTAACCTCACCCCCTCCCACAAAAGTACCCTAAATCAATTTTCCCGAAGAAATGTTTCAAATAAAAATTGTAGTTGTTTGTATGTCTAGTTGATAAACCAAGTTTAAAGAAAATCGTCGGAGCCATTTTTGAGAAAAACGCATAAAAGTAAAAAAAAAAAAAAAAACAACTAGTAAACTTGGAAGTGGTTTCCGGTTGTGGAATTTTGACAGATAACGTACTGTCAGATCCCATGGTGATACCTAAATGGAATATCAACTTTCAACTTTCTGCAGTTTCTCGTTTTTGTGCTATGCTGTTCACACACACATAGACCATTTGCTAAAAACCACTTTTTTTGGACTCAGGGGACCTCAGAACGGATATTTCCGGTGAAAACTCGATATCGAAAATTTGACATGATTACAATATTTCCCCTTACTAGGGAGTAAGAGAAAGTAAAAAATTATAGCTAAACTTTATTGGTTATCACAAATAAATAATAAATAACATATATCATTAAATATAATGATCGATTTTGCAGATAAAGTTGTTTTATATCAAGGTGATGTGTCCATTTTCTTTTTAGTTTGAAATTAATACAATTTTTTCATTGAAAAAAAGTTTTACAAAATAAAGTGCGTTTTCCTTATTTTATTCTATTTTATATTATTATTTTTTTTTTTTTACAGTTCTAAATAATAGAACTATTCCCTTATCAATATTTGTATGGGGGGGAGGGTCATCCTTCGGATGACAGTATAAAACTATACCATGCTATAAAGTGTTTGTATGTGAGGCCACGTGATACTGAGAGGAAAGAAGGGATAAAATGGAGCTGGTGAAGTGAATCTTTGTATAGATAGGACCTTCCTCTCCACCAACCATGTTGGAATAGAAGAGGATAGACTGAAAAAAAAAAAAAAGTCGAGGTAATATAATATTAGAGGGAGAGTTTGAGTGATATGGAGGATAAGAGACTCGGACAGGAACAGGATGAAGAGCAGAGAGAATCGATATGGAAATATCTCTGCGTGCACTCTACTGAGTAGACCGTTGCTTCTCTTCACACAGATAATATATATATAGAGAGAGAGGGAGAGATAGATATAGAGAGAGTTATAACTTTACTGAGTGTGTGAGAGAAAAGCTGTCCTTCCATTCTGAAGGAATATTTTCCCACTGACTGAAATATAATCCAGCCAAATGGGCTAAAAATAGACAAAAACTAAGACATTTTTGTCTGTTGTTTATAATAAAAAAAGGAAATTATTTACTGCATTTCTTGTTATAATAACCAGCTAATTATCAGTGTTATACTTAATAATAATACTTTGAATAAGATTAGATTGAATTTAAAATATATGTCAGCTGGAAGCAACTATAATATAGAAAGCTCCATTCTTTTCAAATTGAGAAACTCAATGGCAAAAATGAATGAAAATCATAGTCCCCCTAAGATTGGATGAAAATTTTAGTTCTTTATTAAAACTAAGACTAGTATCACAATAATAAAAAATCAGTTGTGAAACACTCACACACCTTTCTCTTACTTGCTGTTTTTTTTTCTCTAAAGTGCTATCCTTAGTTGATTTTTTACTTTCTCTTACTCCTAGTAAGAGGAAGTATTGTAATCGTGTCAAATTTTCGATATCGCGTTTTCACCGAAATATCCGATTGAGGTCCCCTGAGTCCAAAAAAGTGGTTTTTAGCAAATGGTGTGTGTGTGTGTGTGTGTAAGTGAAAGCATAGCTCAAAAACGAAAAACCGTAGAAAGTTGAAACTTGGCATTCCGTTTAGGTATCACCATGCGATCTGACTGTGCGTTATCTGTCAAAATTCCTCAACCGGAAGTACCACTTTACTAGTTGACTTTTTTACTTTTTTGCGTTTTTCTCAAAAATGGCTCTGTAACCGGACTCTGTTTTAATTCCAAAATGAGCTGATAGACAGTGCTGGTTGCTACTAGCCCTAGTTATAGTGGTTTAGAAAAAAATAATTCATTACCGTTTGGCCAGTATTCAGTGTCATATATCTAGTTATTCATAAGTTTTTCAAGCTTTTCTTACCGCCTACCGCTACGTACGTACGTACTATGTAAGACAAAATATATTTATATTAAATTTTTTCTTCTCTCTCTCTTGTTTACTTACAAGTAAGATATTTTAGTTTAAGATTTTTCTTTAATATTTGTCTAGAATTACTTTTCTTAGCTTACTATTCAATATGGTTTGTCTTACTTGTAATTAGTAGTTTTTTTCTGTATAAATAAATATTTTGACTTTGTTATTGACACATAGTACAGCCTCATTTCTGCGTCAACCCTTGTGGACTTAGAGAGAGAGACAGGGAAAGGTATAGTAGAAGGGAACCCGCCCTCTCACCCTGAGCAAGCCGAAAGGTAGTGCAATTACGTGCACATTTCTTTTTGTAGATCCGATTATTTATATCTTTATCGCGGTAGTATTACACTGCCTGGCGCCCAACAAAACAATTAAATAAAATATTATAAAATACAATTTTACTTCCGGAACGGGTCACAAGAATTTGGCGCCCAACGTGGGGCCTATATTAGAGCAATATTCAATTTCGTAATTGTAGGAAAAGAAATTTTCGTCATTAATAGAATAAGCAGTACATGTTATACCTGATAACCAAATATATTTAATATGAAGGAATAACGGTAAAAACATAACAACTAAAATTTGTACTCACGCACACACCAATAATAACCAAAACATTCGATATATCTGGTCTGTAGGTGTAACGGATTATTTTGTTATTGTTTAGAAAACAACACTTTTAGCAAGTAGCCACAAACACTCTTTTACAAAGTCCACTACAAAGTCAAGAAATAGAAAAGAATAACAATAGCTTCCATCCTTTCCTATCAAAACAAATACGAGGAATGTCACAATTATAACGGTTGTTAGATTTTATGTTTGTTTTTATTAAAATTCAAGAATATTGAGAACTTTATTTTATATTTACTTTAACGATACTATGTGTCAATCCCTAAAGAGAAGAAAGGGATACAAATGTAAGTAATCATAATTAATTAGAATTATTATCTAGTAGAAATTTAATTAATATTTTTTAATTATAAAACATCATTAATTAGAATTTTCTCTCTTTATAACTTTAAGAAAATTTAGCTTATTCTGTTTTTGTGTACTATACCAAGGTTCCGAATACTTATCAAACCACTTTGACACATCGTTAAATAAATGAACACATCTTCCGACGACACCGATGTAGAGGAATATAAACCTACTACTCCCAGTCCTCCTACACTTCGCTTAAGTTGGCTATACCAGTTGAGTAGAACAGAACTAAGATCGCTTCTTAAAACCTATAAACTCCCATCTCAAGGAGGAGTACGGACATTAAAAGCTTGTTTCCGAAACTTTTTTATAAACCATCCAGAATATTGGACAGTTTCTTCTGAACTACCAGTTCTTGACTTCGACCCAATTACAATGCCTACCGTACCAAAAGAACTTTCTGCCCCTTCGGCTAGTCAAATGTTATCACCTCAAATGTATTTCCCTTTAGCATACTTAGTATCGACGTGGAATTTAAAATTTGATAATACATCCAATTTGAGTGCCATGGATTTTCTGTGTCGAATTAAAGAAAAGAAGAAGGCGTTTCAAATCTCAGATTCCGATCTGTTTACTTGTTTACCCGAGTTATTGGAAGGAACTCCCCTTAATTGGTATAGACTGAATAATATCTTATGGCAGAATTGGACCGACTTTGAGCGAGATTTCTGATCCATATTTTTCCCGTCAAATTATCAGGAAAAATTAATGCGAGAAATAGATAGAAGAACGCAGGGTGAATTTGAAAAAGTCTCTGACTTCGTAATAAGCATGCGTACATTAATATCTAAATTAGATAATCCACCAACAGAGGCAGAACAAATTTCAAAAATTTATAATAACCTTCTACCAGCGTATCAAATGTATTTCCGACGTTCTGAGATTACCTCCCTAAATGAATTAGTAAAGTTGGGTGAAGAATACGCTTCGCATTTAGAGCGGGCTAAAACATTCCGACCTCCCCCTTCTAAAGAACATACTCTCATACCCGAGGCCGCATATCAGCCTCCAATAGATAAAGGAAAGAAACCCATATCTCGCGAATCACGTGAACTAAAACATCTTGCATTTCGGGGAAATCTAACCCCAAAAGAGAAGGTTAACTCCATTAATTCCATTTCGAACGTTAACTCGCCGTCTAAGACTAAACCTAAACCTAATTTGAAGACAAAAGAGGAAGTAACGCCCAAACCGCCAGAAACTAAGATAGCTTGCTGGAATTGTTTAAAGGACGGTCATACGTACAATGAGTGCAAGGAACAGAGGTTACGCAAATTTTGTTATCGCTGTGGTAATCCGAACAGTACAGTAAAGTCATGTTCGAATTGTGCACCTTCGGGAAACTAATAAGGAGTCCTGAAAAAGGGATCGATCAGTACTCTACCGCTTTAACGGATCCCACTATTTTACCAGAATTTCCTAAAATTATTAAATTACCTGAATTTTATAATAGGAACCAGGAAAAATCTTTTCCCCCTTCCACATCCAGCTTGTATCTACCAATCCAATTTAATAATCAGACCCATGAAGCACTTGTAGATACCGGATCGGCATTTTCCTATATAAGTTCTTCCAGTCTAGAAAAGATTCAGCGAATGAACATCCCCATTCGACCAGTTGATCGCATTTCTGTTTCTTTTGCCAATGGAACTTGCGAAGCTACCGAATTGTCAGTTTCTCTGATGGTCCAGTTAGTAGACCGTACGTTTATACTCAAGTTTTATGTTTTGCCGTCCCTCACGAGTTCTTATCTTCTCGGGTTAGATTCATTAACTTCTATGAAAGTTGTAATTAATTTTTCGTCTCATCAGTGGCATTTTAACGATTTTCCTGATACTGTGTATGCCTTCTCTCCCGTGAATATTCCGCGCCGACCTTCTCAGATCTGTGGTATACAACGCCTTACTCCTGTTGAACACCAGCAATTAGGACAATTTTTAGAAACAGAATTTTCAAAATTTAGGCAACAAGTTATGGGAGTCACAACACTCGTAGAACATCGCATAGACGTTGGCGACCATCCCCCAATAAAGCAAAGGGCATACCCCGTATCGCCAAAATCCCCGCTTGCTTCAATCCGATATTATTGAACCCTCGAAAAGTTCTTGGTCGAATCCCATAGTCATGGTTCGGAAGCCTAATGGCACTTATAGGTTTTGTATCGATTTCCGCAAAGTCAACGCAATCTCAAAAAAAGACGTTTATCCCTTACCGCATATGACCTCATTACTAGATCAACTTAGAAATTGTCGGTATATGTCGAAACTAGCCCAAGCTTATCTTCAGATCCCTCTTGCACCCGATTGTAGAGAAATAACAGCTTTTATTGTATTAGGCAGAGGTCTCTTTCATTTTAAGAGAATGGCTTATGGGCTCTGCGGGGCTTCAGCCACTTTTTAAAGGCTGCTAGACACGATTATCGGCCCGGATCTTGCTCCCGCATGTTTTGCATATCTTGATGACATTATCATTGCAACAAACTCCTTTCAAGAACACTTGAGCTACTTGAAGATAGTATTAAGTCGTCTTCGGGAAGCAGGTTTACAGGTGAACAAAGATAAATGTGAGTTTGGTTGTTCCGAGCTTAATTATTTGGGTTTTCTCGTAAATGAGAAAGGTCTGCAAGTTGATCCCTCTAAAGTAGAGTCAGTTTTAGGTTTTCCTTCCCCCACAAATGTCAAAGAACTTAGGAGATTCCTAGGCTTAGCGTCGTGGTACCGTCGCTTCATACCTGACTTTTCGACTATCGCCGCTCCCCTAAATAGGATGCTGCACAAGAATGTCAAGTGGGCTTGGGGCCCAGAACAAAATAAAGCTATGGATACCCTTAAGAATGTTTTGACGTCTCCACCAATTCTATCCCGTCCAGATTTCTCTGAACCATTTATCCTTCAAACCGATGCTAGTTATTACGGACTTGGTGCAGTTCTTTCCCAAGAGATCGAAGGCCAAGAACGAATAATTGCTTTCGCTAGTCGCGCCTTAACTAAATCAGAAATAAATTACAGCGTCACTGAGAAAGAATGCTTGGCAGTTATTTGGTCAATTAAAAAATTTAGACCTTACCTCGAAGGCTATCATTTCGTCGTAATTACCGATCATAGCAGTTTAAAATGGTTACAAAACCTCACAAATCCTTCTGGACGTCTTGCAAGATGGTCCCTTGAACTTCAAAGTTTCGATTTCGAAATTAAATACCGCAAAGGTCCTTTGCACAAAGTGCCTGATGCTCTCTCTCGATTGCCGTCAATATCAAGGGAAGCCGAATGTTCCTTAGTATCTAATATCAGTTCTAATACCAGCCAAAACGAAACTCTAGATACTTGGTATAATGAGAAACTTCTAAAGGTGAGCCAATTTCCTGATCGTTTCCCAGATTGGAAAATTTTAAACGGACATCTTTACTTCCATAAAATAGATACAGTTAGCCTACAGGAAGACGGAGATCCAGGTGCCTGGAAAATGGTAGTACCTAAGGATAAGCATCATATCATCTTAGATGAATGCCATAATAAACCTAACTCTGGACATTTGGGTATCGAGAAAACTTACGCCCGAATTAGGAATAAGTACTTTTGGTCAGGAATGTATAGAGACGTAAGCAATTATGTACGTCGTTGTTCCATCTGTCAGCGTCATAAGCCCGAGCAAAGAGCGCCACCAGGGCTCATGGGGACACGTAATCTGTCGACGCCTTGGGCCATTATATCCTCAGACATTATGGGACCTTTACCTCGTTCTACGAAGGGATTTAATTATCTATTAATTTTCGAAGATTTATTTACCAAATGGGTTGAATTGATTCCCATCAGAACGGCGAATGCCATCACGGTTGCAAACTGTTTTAAAGAACGTATCTTATTTCGTTGGGGTACACCTTACACTTTGTTGACTGACAATGGAACACCATTTGTAAATAAAACTATCAGTTCCTTAGCAGACGCATTCGGTATCGAATTCCTTCGAACACCACCGTACTGGCCACAAGCCAATCCCGTTGAAAGAACTAACAGGACAGTGAAAACAATGATCTCTTCATATTTAGAGTCAGATCATCGATATTGGGATAAATACATTCCTGAATTTATGTTCGCTATAAATACTAGCGTCCATAACTCTTCTGGGTATAGTCCAGCATTTGTTAATTTTGGCCGAGAACTTAGGTCACCCGATTCGTACCGCGAATCGGTTGAGCAAAGTGTTGATAAATGTTCCGAAACTACCGTCTGGTTAAAATCTCTATCTAAAGTAAGAGAATTAAGAATTCTAGTAGAGAAAAATTTACAAGATTCTAGCGGTAGACAGGCACATTATTATAATTTACGTAGGCGGAAGTTACAATAAAAAGTAGGCGAGTTGGTATATAGAAAAAGTCACCATCAGTCGTCAGCGGGAACAAAGTTTAACGCTAAATTAGCACCAAAATTTGAGGGGCCTTTCATCATTTCTAAGAAGGTCTCCAATAACAGCTATGAACTCAAGACACCGCAAGGTACTGAACTAGGACGATGTCATATCGCTCAGCTTAAGCCTCATCACGAAGGATCACCATTGAGTGGCTCCACAGCGCAGCTGCCAGTTTGAAGACTTCTTTCGACTTCGGCACCTCTAAGGCTCGACAAGTCTACGCCTCCAAAGAAGAGGGGGTGTAACCGGACTCTGTTTTAAATTCCACGTCGATACTAAGTATGCTAAAGCGAAATACATTTGAGGTGATAACATTTGACTAGCCGAAGGGGCAGAAAGTTCTTTTGGTACGGTAGGCATTGTAATTGGGTCGAAGTCAAGAACTGGTAGTTCAGAAGAAACTGTCCAATATTCTGGATGGTTTATAAAAAAGTTTCGGAAACAAGCTCTTAATGTCCGTACTCCTCCTTGAGATGGGAGTTTATAGGTTTTAAGAAGCGACCTTAGTTCTGTTCTACTCAACTGGTATAGCCAACTTAAGCGAAGTGTAGGAGGACTGGGAGTAGTAGGTTTATATTCCTCTACATCGGTGTCGTCGGAAGATGTGCTCATTTATTTAACTATGTGTCAAAGTGGTGTGATAAGTATTCGGAACCTTGGTATAGTACACAAAAACAGAATAAGCTAAATTTTCTTAAAGCTATAAAGAGAGAAAATTCTAATTAATGATGTTTTATAATTAAAAAATATTAATTAAATTTCTACTAGATAATAATTCTAATTAATTATGATTACTTACATTTATATCCCTTTCTTCTCTTTAGGGATTGACACATAGTATCGTTAAAGTAAATATAAAATAAAGTTCTCAATATACTTGAATTTTAATAAAAACAAACATAAAATCTAACAACCGTTATAATTGTGACATTCCTCGTATTTGTTTTGATAGGAAAGGATGGAAGCTATTGTTATTCTTTTCTATTTCTTGACTTTGTAGTGGACTTTGTAAAAGAGTGTTTGTGGCTACTTGCTAAAAGTGTTGTTTTCTAAACAATAACAAAATAATCCGTTACACATACAGACCAGATATATCGAATGTTTTGGTTATTATTGGTGTGTGCGTGAGTACAAATTTTAGTTGTTATGTTTTTACCGTTATTCCTTCATATTAAATATATTTGGTTATCAGGTATAACATGTACTGCTTATTCTATTAATGACGAAAATTTCTTTTCCTACAATTACGAAATTGAATATTGCTCTAATATAGACCCCACGATGGGTGCCAAATTTTTGTTACCCGTTCTGGAAGTAAAATTGTATTTTATTTTGTTTACTTAGAAGTAAGATATTTTAGTTTAAGATTTTTCTTTAATATTTGTCAATTCTGAGGATTTGTCAATTCTGAGGATTCCAAGGATTTTCTTTAAACTTGATACATCAACTACATATACAAGGAGCTACAACTTTTATTTGAAACATTTCTCTGGGAAAATTTATTTAAGGGCCCTTCTGGAGGAGGGGTGGGGTTAGGTTACCCTCTATAGTGCTATTTCAGATTATTACACAATTCGGTCATTTAAATAATGTTAATTAGAATTAAATATGTTGTTGAAATTCCGAGTTTGAGAAAAATCGGAAAACCGGAAGTGCTTTTTTACAATTCTACTATTCGAAACAAAATTAATTAGATAATAAATAAATTGCCAAAATTCCGAGTTTCAAAAAAAAAAAATTACTAAACTGGAATTGTGTTTTAATAATTATTTATTTTAATTTATTTAATATTTATTAATCATAATTTGATGTGTGGTATATCGTATTAATTATTTATATAAGAGATATAAATATGTATCACCATGCGATCTGACTGTGCGTTATCTATCAAAATTCCTCAACCGGAAGTACCACTTTACTAGTTTACTTTTTTGCATTTTTCTTTGAATATATATATAAATGTACATGAATATACCGTGCTGTTTGGTTTTTGAAATATTATATCAGTATACATACGTATATCTATTTGAAATATTTATATATAATGATCTGTTGCTTTGTGATATATTGCTGCAGGATTTCATTTTTGATCATTAGTAATATTTAATACTTTTCTTTTCATTTGAGGTTCTGATTTCAAAGTGATATTTTATGAACAAATATTTTAACCGTGTAACATTTTGTTATAAATATTTGATATATCTATTGCTTTTCTGGTTGGCTGATTTATTAGGGTTGACATGGAATGAACTGAATAATGTTTGTCGATTTAAATATTTACCAGTTGATTTGTGAAAGGTAGTTTAAGTTTAAAAGAGTTATTATATAAATGAATAATAGTCACTTGTATTGACGACCGTAATAAATGTCAAGTCCGATATTGAGAGATTTATGTGTTACATTTGTGTTTACATTTTGTTTTTAAACTTGCTTTTATTCCTAAGTAAGAGGAAGTCTTGCGATCATGACAAATTTTCGAAATTGAATTTGAACCGGAAGTATATATATATATATATTTTGAGGTCCTCTGTAAACGAAAAACGTGATTTGTGTGAGCGTGTGTGTTTGTGTGTACAAACTAACTCAAAGACGAAAATCGCTGGAAGATCAAATTTGGTATCTCTTTAATCACACCGTATCTAACGAAAGATCCGATTATAAAATACACATTTTGAGGTCCAAGAAAGTCCTGATCCGAAAAAGTGTTTTTATTTATTTATTGATTTATTTATTTATGTCCTACTGGAGTACTTGGCAATAAGGTTTTGGTCAAAATTGGTCAACCACGTTACTGATGGATTTTTAGTTACTATTTTGAGGTTTTCACAAAAATCACTCCAACGATTTGATTGAACATCTAGGATTTAATCCTTCGTAGCATGCATATTTTTTTTTTATGTTCCTGACCGGCTTCGGATTTTCATCCGTCGTCAGAGCTGGCTAAACGAAACAAGTACGTGTAGAGAGTTGACTTCGACATATTGTTTTTTTATTTTTTTTAAATTTTATTTATTTATTTATTTATTTATTTACTTACTACGTGCTCCCTTAAAGATTACACGTAAGTCAAATCTGATACAAAACATATATAAACAAACAGACATAACAATCAAAATTTTTGCGGTGACTTTTGTATAAATAAAATAAGTGATCTCACTACAATAAGTAAAACAAACATAAATAAATAAATCAATAAATCAAAGCAAAACAAACTTATTTAAAATAAATAAATAAATAAATACAATAATAATAATGCTAATGAACAAATTACAAACACACATATAAATATTGTAACTCATTAAAGTTACTAAGTACATAAAATGTCCAAATCGATTCTATTCACAAACTCTTCATCAAATTGAGGTAAATAATTCTTCACCAATTCACAATGACTCACGAGCCAACTACCACCCTTCGTGGTCAGTTCACTAATCAAACGGAATCTACTTCTTTCCAAGAGAAGACAGTCAAACAGCAAGTGATTCCAAGACTGTATTGGAACTTGGTCACACATGGGCAAGCAGAATCTTTTTTTATTTTAAAGCGACACAAATATTCGATGCATTTACCGTGACCACTCAACATTTGAGTCACTTTATAGGTGGTTTGAAAATTTGATTGCATTCTAGAAGCAACAGTCGGAAAAAATTTTCGGCTATGAGAGCTCTTTTGTGAGTGCTGCCATTGAGTTTCTTAGCGTTCCATACTTTGTCTTGATGTCATGTACCAAATGTAGGTACGAGGGACTAAGCAGTATTCAATCTACAATGTATGATCCTTTGCTGCCGCTTTTGCTACTTGATCAGCAGCCTCATATCCTTGTATGCCCAAGTGTGCTTTCACCCAAATTATATTGTTTCTGTTACGCACTTGCATTTGTTGGTATTCTTTTTTTTTTAACTTACTGTATCAATTATTACACATACAAAGAAGCATACAATTTTTATTCGAAACATTTCATCAAAAATTTCATTTTAGAAAGGTTTTGGAGGAACGATGGGTTTAAACTTTCCACTAAAGTGCTACTTGATTTTATTATATGATTCTATCATTTATATGATATTAATTAAAATTAAATGTATTGCTGATATGTATTTTAAATTTGAAGAAAATCGGTTGTACTGCAAGTACAACTTTTCTGAATTGTTTGTTCAGTTTACCTGCGATTTATATTTGATATAAAATACTTCGTGTATAACCGAAATGTTCCATTTTACATTTCTAACATGACAATCTCCATTCCGATCTAGCAAATTCCATTTTTAAGTGACCTAATTCAAATAAGTTATAGTAAATTTATCAAGTTCCTCAGTATCATTCCAGATAACCCTACTTGACGACTGCTGGTGACAGTAGCAGCAACCTCGTGATCTCTTATAAATTGGTGCAGTGAAAATAGTGTGGCGTGTCACCCGTCTGGGTGATTTTTCCTTTCCCGACATTGTAAGTTAGCTTATTTACGCAAGCGTACCAGCAGTTGTAAATTTTCAAATAAATAAATAAAAAATCTTGATATTGTAACTATACATACAAAGACCTATCAAGTTTGTTAGAAACTATTTCCGTGATAATTCATTTATAGTGATTGGGGGGGGGGATAAGGTTGTGCTTCTCTCTCTCTCTCTCTCAAAAATAGTCGTCATTAAGTATACATTCTCCCATTGATATAAAAATCGAAGACTTAGTAACTTTTTTTTCTTTTTTTTTTAATCTTTATTCAAGCTACAATCAGGCGATAGCGCTATAAGTAACAATCATACAAAGAACATCAATACAAAATGAGTGGAGAAGCTACCCAATGGCAACACTCCAAAACTATACAAAATCACTATTGACTTTTGAAAGGAGATTCACTTGAAAGGAGATCACGAGAAGATCATTCATTGTGATTGTTAGGTGGGTTATTAGGAAGAGTTCGGGCAGACAGGTGCTGAATTAAAGTGTTTGTGTGAGTCTGTAGGTTAATATGGAATTTCCTGTAACGGGTTTGGGGGCGACTTGAGCAATGAATGGTATATTAAGATCAGTGTGTATGGTTCGGTTGGAGACGTAAAAAGGAGCGTTTACAATGTTGCGGAGGATTCTGGATTGTAGGGTTAAGGGTGTTGTGAGGAGATGTTGGTTGTTGATGATGATAGATAAACACCTTAAGATTGGTTTAAGATATATAATTGATATGTGTATATATATAACTGACTGCCAGGGACTTTACACTTTAGAATTTAGAACTGAACTGAACTGACAGACTGACGTGGCTAAAATATGTACGGAGTGTGAATCAACAGAATGATGTCTGATGTGTAAGACTGAATTGAACAGAATCCTGCTTGACTGTCTCTCTCTCATATATATATATCCACTGGCCGAACCTCTCCTCTCTGTGCGAGAGGGGCTGCTTCTCTCCGCTAGAGTGGATGAGTGGTGGGGGTTCACTACCCCTAGATAGGGATTGGTGTCTTTGGAGATTTGAGCCTTTGGTTAAACTCCATAGTTCTATCCCATACGTCCAGATAGGCTTTAAAATAGATGTATAAAATTAGTCTTTTGTTGTCTAGGGAGAGTTTAGATCTGTTGTCCAGTAAGTCTTTTAAGTTGTCCGAAGCGTCTGTTTAGTTCTACTCTTTTAAGTCGTATATGAGGATTCCAAGTAAGTCTTCGGCCTAAGTAAAGCCCAAGATAGCGAACAACGCTGGACCACTGGTAAGGGAAGTAAGTTGTAGTAGACTGGGGGAAGAGTAATGCGACGTAGAGTGAAGTAACTTAGTAAGTAAGTTATAAGTCTGAAGAATAATTTCTCACTATTTACTTTTGTAAATTGCAGTCATAGAAAGTCGTGTGGTATATTTCATACCAGATTTTGTTGTTGTTTTGATTGGTTGATGGGGTTGTTGTTACTGGATTAATTTGTTTTTAGTTAAATGGAGTTATCTGAATTTTGTGTATAGTTTTTGTAGTGGTCTTAGTGAACCACTGAACCTCCACCACTCATCCACTCTAGCGGAGAGAAACAGCCCCTCTTGCACAGAGAGGAGAGGTTCGGCGAGTGTATATATATATATATATATATGCGAGAGAGACAGTCAGACGGTCAATTCTGTTCAATTCAGTCTTACACGTCAGACATCATTCTGTTAATTCACACTCCGTACATATCGTTTAGCCACGTCAGTCTGTCAGTTCAGTTAGGTTCTAAACTCTAAAGTGTAAAGTCTTTGGTATACAGTCATATACATATATATATATCAATTATATATCTTAAACCAAATCTTAAGGTGTTTATCTTTCATCATCAACAACCAACATCTCCTCACAACATCCTTACATGAATTGTAATCGTCTTAAAAATCTAATAAAATCGCGTTAATTTCTCTTTCAATAGTAGAAAAAGTGAAATAGCCAGTATTTCGGGAGAGAAAAAAAAATCAGCAATAGAAGAACAAATATCAAATAGATTAAAAAAATAACGGAAGAAAAGAAAAAGAAAAAAAAAAGGAAATAGCAATAGTTAGTTTAGAGAAAGGAAGATATAGAATCCTCTAGGCGGTACTACAAACCCAACAGCAACTTACACGCACACACTCCACTATTTAGAGGAGAAACCCTATAAAGTAAGAAAGGTAATAGTTTTTTTTTTTTCCTTCTTCAACTTCACCTTTTAACATTTTTCTTATTCTTTTTTTTCCAAACGTTCACCTACTTCAGGTCCCTTTAAAAACTCCCTTTTTTTTTTTTAGCACATACGATTATAAGGAAGAGTGCACTATATTCCCTATTCCACTATTACTTCCAACAGTAATGCCCAAGAAATGTACTATAAAAAGTGTAGGGTGGAGGGTTAAGTAAAACCTAAACACTAGAACGACTTACCACCTCTTTAAATAGAATAAAAAAAAAAAAAAAAAAGAAAGGAACTTTTACTAAGAGCAAAGTAGACAGTAAAGGGGAGTCAAGGAACGGCTGAGAATGAAGGTTTAGGTAGAAATGTACTTTGTTATTCCAGTAGGGAATATTACTTCTTTAACTAGCTTCCTGTCTAAGAATTTCATCCTTTTTTTTTTTTATCCACCCTGTATAGTAACGGCAGCCA